>VSMD01019707.1:0-17585 GCA_008750895.1 Mirza zaza | reverse complement strand
GGAGGCTTTTTGTGGTTTCTTTGTGCTGGTTATTGAGTTGTTCTTGTAGGTCAGTGAGTGTTCTTATGATCCACATACGAAATTCCTCTTCTGTCATTTTGGTTGCCTGATTTTGGTTGGTGTCCGTTTCTAGGGGGCTGGGGCTCCTCTTTGGGGGTGTGTTTTCCGATTGGTTCTTCATATTTCCTGAGTTCCTTCGCTGATTTCTTCCCATGTCGATCAGTTGTTGTTTCTTTTCTTTAGGTTTTTGTTTGGGTATTCACACGCCTTGTTTAGTTTCTGAGCCGGTAGGTGGTGTCTGTGGGTGAGATTCGACCACTCCCTGTATAATGAGTCAGTAGGTGTCGTGAAAAGGGTGTGCAGGATGCTCTCCCTCTCAGTAGGTGGTGCTTGCTTGGAGGAACAGGCTACGCTGTTGTTTTATCAGCTCTTGTTCCTGAAGAGAGAACTCTAGTGCCTCAGGTGGTGGGTGGGGCCCTGGGACTTCCAGGTGTGTCCTTTTCTCCCCTTCAGTGAGGGCTGGTCTAGGAGAGAGTCTGGGCAGAGCTGAGTTGGGTAAGCCCGCCCTGAGGCACCACCAATGTCGTCATCAGGGGTCAAAGTTCTGTTCTCTGCTTCCAGGCAAAGCTGACAGGGAGGGGCTGGAATGGCCCCGCTCAGTCAGAGAGTCTGCGTGTGGGGGTGGGGCTGTCCGAGACCCGCAGTCTGGAGCGGGCCTGGCCTCTTTCCACCGTCCCCAACTCCCCGGCTACTCCTGGGCCTCTGTCAGCAGGCCAGACCACATGCCACCAGGCCTCCCCTGGCTGTGATGCCGGCGGGGAGGTTCCCTGCACAGGAACGCCGCCTGGGTTGGGCGCACAGCCTCCCTTTGGGGGGAGGGTTGCCCTCTAGGACGCTGATCTGCCCCTGAAGGCACACACACCTCAGCAGGCTGTTCACGTATATCCCTTCTGTGCCCCGGGCAATGCGAGGCCTCGGTGCACGGGATCTGGTCTGCAGGTCTGACCTCTGGGTCCCAGAGTTCAAACTTTGTCCCCACCAGGGAGTCGAGTGCCTGTCCCAATTCACCCACAGGGAGCCCAAGCTGGGTCTATGTCTCTCAACCTCAGGCTCTGCCCGGATCACCGTGCCAGCAGCACCTGGTAGGGCTGGCGGGCAGAGAGCTCACAGTCTGAGTTCCCCTTAGTCAGCTGTTGTAGGGCCCCAAAAGGGAAGGTCCCGTTCCCTGGAGGTGCCTCCGGCCGGTGGCTATATTGTCTCTCTCTCTCTCTGGGCAGCCGCGGGTAGGGTCAGGGGAGGGGAGGAGGAGGCAATATGGCGTCTGCCTCGCGGCTCAGGTCTGTGCACACAGAGGTGCCCCGAGGGAGTTGGGAGCCTGGTGCCACGTCGCTACTGGCTTACTGCTCACTGGTGGCGGTTGTTGCTGGGCTGGTGTCCGCAGGTCCCTCCACTTGCTGGGGAGCCCACTAGCAGTCCGGGATGCAGGGGAGGGGAAACGGCAGATCCACCTACCCTTCCCGCTGGTTTCCAGGCAGCTCCGGGGGTCCCAGCCTCCAGTTCTCCTCCGCGACCTCCTCCCGTGGAGTCTCCCGTGGTCTCAAGTACTCCTCCTTCCGACCCTCATCCGATGTAGGCTCGTCTTCTTGCTTCTTTCTTCTAATTTCTGCTAGAATCTGTCTTTTCTTCAGAGACACTCCGTCTGGCTGTGTTTCTCATCCGCCATCTTCTGGGCGGGGCTATTTGTCATATTTCTATGTGCTGGGGTCATTTCAAGTCCTCTAGTCTAACTATTTTGAAATGTACAAAACACTGTTGTTAACTATAGTCACTCTACTGTTGAATATTAGAACTTATTCCTTCTATCTAACTGTATGTTTGTATCATTAACCAACCTCTCCTCACCCCTCCTTTACCTACCAACTCTTTCCAGCCTCTATTATCTACCATTGTACTCTATACCTCCATGAGATCAACTTTGTTAGCTCCCACATGTAAGTGAGAACATGCAATATTTTTCTGTTCCTTGCTTATTCACTTAACATAATGAACTCCAGTTCCACCCATGTTGCTGTAAATGGCATGATTTCATTCTTTTTTATGGACAAATAGTATTCCATTGTGTATATATACCACTTTTTTTTAATCCATTTGTCCTTTAATGCTGCGGTCCCCAAACCCCAGGCCGTGACCTGGTACTGGTCCGTGGACTGTTAGGAAAACAGGGCCAGGTAGCACTGCCTGAGCTCTGCCTCCCCCCACATTCTATCTGTGGAAAAATTGTCTTCTATGAAATCAGTCCGTGGTGCCAAAAAGGTTGGGGACTGCTGCTTTAATGGACACTTAGCTTGATTCCTTATCTTTGCTATTGTGAGCAGGGCTGCAATAAACATAGGAGTGCAGCTATCCCTTTGATATACTGATGAAATTATTAATCTTTTAAGATCATGTCTTTGGCTTCAGTGTATATTTTATCTACAATAAGTATCTACAAGTATCTATAGCTGAACAAAAGTCCCTCAACCTAGATGTTGGCTCTGAGATTTTCATAAATTTTAGAACTTTCCAGTTTGAAATGGTCTTATTCAAGTTCTGGCACTTGACCTATTTAGTGACTTATGAAAGCTTCACAAATGAAATGTGAGTGGGATTATTACATTGTTGATGGAATAAAGCAAAATGTAAAATCCTTTGTTCCTTATATGTCTACTATGCCTATTTCAATTCAAGAACTCCTGAGAGCCAGAAGAATAGCAGGTCCTTAAGAGCACTACCTTCCCCATTTCAAATTTTTTCCCATGTTTCAAATGTACTGTTTGTTTTTACTTATAAATATATTTTTATTATAGAAATTTTCGACAAGACAAAAAATAAAACCCATATTCCTGTCACCCAGGTATAACTGCTATTAACAATTTTGTGTATATCCTTTTAGACTGTTCTTTCTTATGCATTTAGATGAGTATATTTTTAAAATTGGTTTCATATATTACAGATTCTATTGTACCTTCTCAAATTTCTGATCCTTTACATAAATTTGCACTTTATCATTATCTTTGTAGTGTTTCAGTTGCACTGTCTGTCAGGGGACTACTTTAAGCTTTGAGTGGGAATCTGGTCCAATAGGCACCAAATCCCTCCAAACACAATCAAACCCAGAAAATCAAGTGGAGGCAATTATTAAATATTTATATTTTAAAATTTATGCTTTCATTTTCTTCACAATCCAAGTAAAATATAGCTTTATACTAAAGAGTTTTACTTTGTGTTGCTAAACATTTAATCATAGACTAGGGATTATAACTTCAAAATAAAAACTAAGAAAACATATATTTAGAAATCCTTATTTTTAGAACTGTCTAAAAAATAGGTCACTATAAGCTACTGAACAAAATGTTTTCAAAGACTCCACTTAAAATATTTGAGAAAAGTAAAAACAGCTCTTTTGGCAAAGGAATCTATGATTACTTATATCGACTGAGCATATTTTTTTTAAGTTTTGATTTCGTTCAAACCAGAGACTACAGGGAAAGACAAGCTATTGGGAGAGGAGTAGAGTCTTTCTCCATTTTTTCCTGTGAAGATTAACAATGTCCCCTGGATTCTTGGTTTCTTCAACATAAAATGGTCAGTTCTACTTGAATCATAGTGACAGTATTCCTAGCAACTAGTCATATCCATAACTCTCAGTGGCTTGGGAGTGTTATTTGCTTGTCACCTTTTAAATGTCTCCAAGCGGCAGTCACCAGCCTGAAAGCCAGTGACAAGTGACTGACCTTGACACTGAAGGGCATTTCTGCTTCACTTCTGTATAGGAACATACAGAAAACAGACTCAACATTTGCAGTAGCAGAGAAAACATCCTTTTTCAAAAGAACACTACAGTGTTCTTAATGAGAGAGATACATCATCCCCCAATAAATCATATATAATTAAAGTCCCTTACATCTGTATACAGTATAACGAATTCCTGAAAACATATCTGAAAGTCAAGGGTCTAAAAGTCAAATAGTAGCCATATAGAGGGTTCTGCTTCCAGAGGGCTCAAAACTTTATAAAATCTATTAATATAATTGTGATTAAAGACATAATTTTTTGGTTGAATATGCAATGCATGCGTGATTATGTAATACATTAAAAACAATAAATCTTAAGCACAGAAAATAAAAGTATATGTTTTAAAATAATCTCTTACCTGATTGCCAGCTTAGTCAAGGAAATTATTTTTTAAAGCTGGGGGAAGGATTAAGCTGATAGAGATCCTATTCAACAGTATCAAATCAGTTTTCTTAAAATTGTTCTCAAGAGAAAGTTGAATGCCAGCCATCTTCTTCTATAAGAAGGGGTCTGCGAGAAGCTGTGTCTCTACAGCCTTGTGCGCCCCTCACTGCATTTGGATCACGGCTAATTCTCAATTTATACTTATGTAGACATCCCAATTTCTCCATCCACACACCTTGTCTTTGAATGTATTTCAGAATGTCCTCTGCAGTCTTTAGTGGGTTCTTTTCCTCTGCAACTAAACTCACAATTAAGTACTTGGTGTCCATTAAGCATCTGACTAAAGGTAAAGATTATCTGCATTCAGCATACCTAACTGCATCATCACTGGTATTGGCACTTTCATTTTGCCACCTTCCATTTATGTTTAGAAGATGATAAAAGCAAAATGCTGTAATGTTCAAATAATTGGATAACAACACACAAATAACAATTGCCAAAAACAGAATCTTGGGAGACAGACAGAACCTCCATAAAATAGTTTAACATTTCGTTGTCATCAGCAAAAGTACAAATGTCCTGATCAGTAGTGTTCAGGAGATCTAGTACATAAGATGTGGAAACAACCCAAGTGCCCATCAATACATGAGTAGATTAATAAAATGTGGTATATGTATACTGTGGAGTACTACTCAGCCCTAAAAAATGGTGTATTAACCTGGATGGAACTGGAGACCATTCTTCTAAGTGAAGTATCATAAGAAAGGAAAAACAAACACCACATGTACTCACCATTAAATTGGAACTAATCAATAACACATGCACACGTGGAAATAACATTCATTGGATATTAAGCAGGAGGGAGATGTGGGGGTGGGTAAATTCACACCTACAGTGCACACTGTCTGGGGATGGGCACACTTATAACTTTGACTCAAATGGTACAAAAGCAATTTATGTAACCAAAATGTTTGTACCCCATAATACTCTGAAATAAAATTAAAAAATAATAAATAAAATAAAATTTAAAAAGTAAAAGAGTAGGGAGAACATGTAAAAGTTGTGTGAAAGTCAAGGACTGCCTAAATCTCTTTGAGGAATTGCCACTTCTGATATCAAGACTAACTCAAAATAAAACATTACAGATGCTGTTAGCATTAGTTCAAGAGGAAATAATTATATTTAGAAAATTAATTTTTCACAAAACTATCCAGGTATGCTTTCTCTCCCCTTAAAGTTTATACTTAGACTCTTCCCAGGTAGTAATAATAATTGGAGCAAAGTCAAAGTGCTGTGGTGGGGAGCAAAATACAGACAGTCCCCAGCTTATCATGGTTTGACTTAATTTTTTGCCTTTACAATGGTGTGAAAGCAATACACATGCAGTAGAAACCGTACTTCAAGTACATATACAACCATTTGGTTTCTCACTTTCACTACAGTATTTAATAAATTACATGAGATATTCAACACCTTGTTATAAAATAGACTCTGTGTTAGATGATTTTGCCCAACTGCAAGGCTGATGTAAGTGTACTGAGTGCATGTAAGGTAGGCTATGATGTTCTGTAGGTGAGGCATATTAAATGCATTTTCAACCTAAAATATTCTCAGCTTAGGATGGGTTTATTGGACATGGCCACTGTAAGTCAAGGAGCATCTTTACAAGGCCACAGGCCATGAAGCAGCCCCAAATTTTCTAAAGCAGTGGAGCTGCTCCCCAGGAGAGAGGATGGTCATGGAGAGTGCTCTGGTGTTTCAGAATTGGGTGTGGCAGGGGTGAAGTGGGGTTTGCATTCACTTCTACCTCCTTTCCATGGCTTCCAGCACTGATAAGAACACACAAATGTTTTGTGTGTCCTAGGTGACTTGTGGCCTTTGTACCAGAAGATCTATGCTCTAACCCAAGGAAAAGAACAGTATAAGTAAGCACTGACTTTGGGAAAGGAAAATATAATGAAAAAATACAACTTTCCCCTTTTTGTTTTGTTTTGGGGACAGTATCTTGCTCTGTCACCCAGGCTGGAGTATGATGTCCCAATCGTAGTTCACTATAACCTCAAATTCCCAGGTTCAGGCAGCCCTCTTGCCTCAGCCTCCTGCATAACTGGAACTACAGGAGCGTGCCACCATGCCCAGCTGATATATATATATATATATATATATATATATATATATATATATATATATTCTTTTTTTCTTTTTTTTTGTAGAGATAGGGGGTGGATCTCAATATGTTGCCTAGGCTAGTCTCAAACTCCTGGCCTAAAGCTATCCTCCTGCCTTGACCTCCCAAAGTGCTGGGATTACAGGCATGAGCCGCTATGCCTAGCCCACAAGTTTCCCTTTAGAAAGGGAATTGGCTGTAATTAAAAGAAACTCAGAAGTAAATCACTTGGATTTAAAAAGCACTTTGTGTAGCTAAGTACTGTGCTGTAAATACCTTCTCTGTGCTGATGAGAGTACGGGAGGATGCAAAATATTTATAACCCAGGGACTAAACAAAGGTCTGATTTGGTGACTAATTAGTTTGAGGCAAAGGTCTAAAGTAAGATAAATTTTTATTTGCTAGGTTCTGAGCTGTGGTGCCAGACAGTGGTGCCCCCACCTTAGACCTGGGCAGGCACGGCGAGGCAGTGATGAATGGGAAGGAACAGGGGGCACAGGCTGGGATACAAGTCTGCTGCCCTCTGTGGCCATCCAGGTGAGGCCCCTGAGCCCCAGCTGAAAACTATCTTGTGTAGGTCGGGTTTTTGTTTCTCCTCTTCAGTAGTTCTTCAGCCCTCTAAAACCCCTCCTCTGTGGGGTCAACCAGATTCCCCAAGTAGCTCCAGGACTTGTACCTGTGGGGGCATCCAGGGTCTCATTCATGACTCAGGTCTGTCTCAGGAGGGCAGTCAGGTAAGCTGATCATTCCCGCTGAACAGGGAGTATTTCTTTCAAGATTGAGCCACCAGACTGCTACAAACATGTTGATTTGGGGTGGTTTTCATTCACATTGGATAGAGGACAAGTCAGGGCTTTGGGCTACTGACTATCCACTGCTGAAGCTATGGGAGCCCATGGGTCAGATCTTGCTCATTTATGTTCTGATCACAGTGCAGCTTCTAGTCTACAGTACCTGAGGCAGCAGACATCCTTTACCCTGTGCCCCTCTGTCACTAGCACCCAAGATCACCCAACAGCCTCTGGAGGCTCTACCCTCCGTGGATGGCAGGACAGTTCTTGGGGTGGCTACACCTGTTTCTCCATAGGCTTTTGAAACCATTGTTCAACAATGCCAACAGGCCCTTCTAATAAAGATCCTCTCTTGCCTCCAGTTGGTATCATGACCCCGTGATCTCCCAGATCTGTGTTAAGCCCTGCGGGAGAAGGGTAGGAGAGTCCTTGTGTTGGCTGATAGAACTGCTCTGGTTCCCCTGCCCATGGGTCACTGCTCTATGCTCCTCACTAATCACCATGTGGAAGTCAGGGTGCAGCCAACATTGAAAGAGATCGGATTCTAGGAATTTCTAAAAAGTTCAACAAAATTGCATAAGATGTGTTTTTCTATGTTCACTTTACAAAATTCCAAACAGTAAATTCAGTAGGACCAAAAAGCAAATTATCATTCATTTTTCTGCACATTCTGGTTAAGGTGTCCATTTGTGGTCATCATCAATGATGCACCATGAATCACTGGGAGCCAGTATTCACAGGCAGCATGACGGAGGATGCTGCACTGAGATCGTGATAAAGCCAGCATTAGATTTAGATCATTTCAATACAAACTGGTTCTGAAGGGTCATGACATGGTGAGTAATAATAGTATAGCTATCTTTTTCCCATAGTGGGATGTATGAAATTGGCCAGGAAGGGCACAGTTGACAAGAAAAAAGAGGAAGAACATGGTTCCTGGACCTGAACAGGAAGAAACAGTTCTAGACACAATGAAGAATTGTCATATGCTCTGAATTGAAAATTTTAAAATACTTAAGTTCTACTTTCTTTCTATTATCCTAAATGTCCATTAATAAGTCACTGTACCTACTATGTACCAATGAGTTTTGTGAACTCTTTTTAAATCAGATTGTTTATAGAGCTAGGGGCCTAGCATAATATATTTTCCCAGGGTCCCGAATATCCAAGATTGGCACTGGTGCTGGAAGGCACTGGAAGAGTTTGGTGTGCTTCAGTTTTGCCTTCATTCTCTACCATCACAGCCTGCTCTGAAGACCACCAGGAAAAATCCCATCATGCCCTGCATCCCTGATCACTCCAGTCACCACAAACAGCCCAGGAGTCCCAAGTCATTGCCACCATCCCAGTTCTCATCATCACACTGGTCTGTAGGTTCTCTAATCTGACCCAATGTCACACTGAACCCCAACCCCCAGATCTTTATCTTTTGGTCAAGTTCTACCATTAGCAAAACGCTCCTCACCTTCTTGCCCCAGTCCAGGAGTCATATCTCTGTTGCAACCCTCTTCCAGTCCTCCACAAATCTATAGACTCTACACTCAAAATACATCAAGACCCCACCCCCCATTGCCACCCCACACATCTCACTTACTACCACTCTAGTCCAACCCACCATTTTTGGAGAGGGTTTCCTGACCTTCCCACAAATTGCACCTCTATTTCTCTCTACCCCCCCCACAACTTGCTTTGTTTTTCTTCCTAGCACCAATTCCACCTGGAATATTATTTGTTTGCTTGTTGGTGGTGTATAATCTGTCCCCCCTCCCCAATAAGAATAGGAGCTCCCTGGCAACAGGTACTGCAGACATTTCAGTCATTGCTATATCCCCAATGCCCAGAATGCTGCCTGGTACGTAGCAGGTGTGCAGTAAAAATGCTTATTTTTCCTGACATTCAGTACAAACAGAAAGGAATTGCTTAACAAGTTTTATGACAGAGCTTATCTTTACTTATCTAAAATGTAAACATATCTGGACAAGATTTGAAAAAACATATTTTAGATAATTTTAGAAAGTAAAAAAAAAAAAGTCTAGTGAGGAAGATAGTAAAATTTCATAAATTATACCTGTTGTTAATCACAGAACAAACAGGTTCTGAAATAAAGGCACTTTTAAGGAAATCACAGAGGTTTATCTCTGATTGTTTCTATTTTTATTATATTATTAATTTATATATGTATGTAAACATTAAAGAGCTGGGCAGCTCTTTCCTGCTCAGAGCTCTCCCTTTGTTTTCTACAATATAAAACCTTATCGTAGCCTCTGGCATTTGATACAGCTCTTCCTAATTGCACTCTCCCTGCACCAGGTGTTTACAGTAAGCTTGAGCCAAGTATAATTGCTTTCCACAAGTTTCAAATCTAAAAACAGAGTCTCATTCCTTGACAAGACTCAGCCCTCTAATTACCCAACAACTATCGCACTTACCTAGTCACTGGTCTCCCCAAAGGGCCATCCTCTCACGTTTCCAGCCCTGTGCGTGTACCACCTTCTCCGTCTGGAATTCCCTTCTCACTCCCCACCCTGCCTGTCTAGCTCCCTCCCCCTCCTTCACCTTCTCCCTAAGCCAGCCCTGACACCCCCACGTCTCCTGTTGAGAACCTTGTACTCCTCTCACTCTAGAGCTCCTCACACTGTGACGTTACTGCTTCTCTCCCTCCACTGTGAGATTGTAATGTTGAGGGCAAAGATGAGATCTGACTATTCATCTTTGTGAGCAGACAGTAAGTGAACAACAAAAATGTGTTAAATGAGACAAATTGTCAAATGAGTGATTTTTTCCTTATCAGTGAAGACAGTATCGGAATAAATCGAACCTAAATCAATCTACTTTTAAATGATGTGATTTTGCTCACCGTATCGCTCCATAGTGTTGGTATGAGGATCAAATAGCTGAAAAGAACATGTGGCTCTATTGAAAGGCACACAATGTAGCCTGTTTATTTAAAGACATCCACATATTTTTCAAGTCATGTGATTCATTTATTGTTTGTTTAATCCGAGATGTGGGAGGTGGGTGGTTGTGGAAGAAGCAGATTAGAGGCACGAGGTTTGCCTTTTGTATTCCCTGAGTGTTCTTGGGGAAAACAGACACTTCTAAGTCGGTGTAAGCTCTTTTATATCTCCCTGGCTCAGAGTCTGGCAGGGGTGAATATCTGTCCCCTCTTCTGCTCTTTGCTGCTACTGGTGGTTGGGCTGGCTCTGCACAGGGTGGCTGTGACACGTGGACATAGGTGCCCTGCATGGCTCCACTGAAGACTCAAATGCCCGCATTCTGCTGCCTGACTTTTCTAGTATTTATTTTTCCTTTTAACCTTCTCCTAAACATTTTGATATATACAGCTTTGTTTGTTTAACTGAAGACATTCTTAATAATTCTTATTAGATAAGTCATCTGATAATACACTGACTTTCAAATTAGGAATGAACTGGATTTGAAATTTTGCCTTTTACTTTCAGTACTTCCTAGGCCTGCTTTTCCCCTTGCCAGGATAATGAAATAAGCCTCCTAAAACAAGATACCGAAGTAGGAATGCTAAGTGGATGATCTAATCACAATTTGAAGGAAATTGCTTTTTAATCTCCAAAAATGTGAGACTAGACAGAATGTCAGCTCAAGTTCTTGGTGGCTCATCTCCTTCTGATGCCCAACTTATATGAGAAGAGTTATTTTCAGGCTGTGAACTTCAGGGGCTTTTGGAGAGAGCACATGACACTAAAACAATTGAGTATTCTTAGTAACTTTGTTCAACATGCCCTTGATAAGTTAGAGAAGCATCCATCAGGCTGCATGCATTGGCTCACCTGTTTAAGATCAGGGCAATACAAAGTAAAGGTCTGTAGCCTTTTCACCAGGGCAAGAGCCCTTGGACCTGGAAGGGTTCTCAACTCTAAGTGTAATGGTAGCCACTCAAACACAGGACTCTCGATGGGCATGGAGGATGTCGAATTGGAGGGTGAACCAGAGTCCACCTTGTACCAGTCCCCTTGGCTCCACATGGCATCATCTTGGGCACTCATGGACACTTCTCTGGCTGAACTCCTTGTTGAGCCACAGATGATTTTAGAACCTATTTCTTAGGTGTCCAGAGAATATCAATTTCCTTTTCTACCTATAAGTCTTACAGCACTGAGAACCATTAGGAGATCTCATGTCCTAGGATCACGTGAACATCCTGGAAAAGCACAGACCCAAGGATTGCCTAACAGTGGTCCCCAACCTTTTTGGCACCAGGAACCATTTTCATGGAAAACAATTTTTCCATAGACCAGGGAGGGGGGAGATGGTTTCGGGATGATTCAAGCACATTACATGTAATGCACACTTTATTTCTATTATTATTACATTGTAATATATCATGAAATATTTATATAACTCACCATAGGTTGGGGACCCCCGGCCTAAAACAATAATGGCAGGCACTTACACATTATACATGAGAAATATTTTAAGTATTTTTTGTTACAGTAACTCCTCAAAATGGCTCTATGAGGTAGATATTTTACAGATAAGAAAACCAAAGTTTAAGGTTGGGTAACTTGCTTATGGGCAGCAGCTTTTGTGTGGCTAGGCCAGAATTTGAAGTCAAGCAGTCAGGTTCAAGTCCACTCTCTTTACCAAGACACCCTACTCTGCCTCCCTGACTCTCACCCTACCAGGCCTGCTCACATTTACCTGAAAATCTTGCTGCAGGATGCCAATTCATCTATGCAAAGTGTGTAATAGAAAGTGAGATGCACGTTTTTTATCAGAGTAAAAAAAAATTTCCAGGCGCTGTTTACCAAGGCCCAGACATTTGCCAAGGCAGCACGCCAGCCCCCAAATCCATCTGAACACCTTCTCAGCCCACTCGCAGGTTGCTAGATTCCATAAACAAACCTTTATCTTCAGCAGATTCTCCAGGCTGCCCTGGAAAAATATGTACATCCCATGAAATACTGAAGACAAAGACAAGGTGAGCTTGGGCTCAAAACTAGATCAGAGCACATGGTTAGGTTTCCGGCTAGGATAGAATATTTTTCTGTTCCAAGGTCTCCAGAAGACATTTTTCAAGCTCCAAATTGGCATGGTGGGATGTAGGCAACTTCTCCCTCCTCCTTCTCCCTCAAACAAGGACCACAGAAATTAAAGGGAACCACGAGCAGAATAAGACCATGGTGAATACCTTTCAGATCTGTTGAGGGAAGGAAAGCAAGGAGGGACATCAGGAAAGTCCAGCGCTTGGGCAGTGCCAGGAAAGCACAGTGACCAGCAAAGGAGAGTAAAGCCACCAGTATTTGAGGAAAGAAGAATTGAAGACAACAAATGAGAACACAGGAAAATTTTTACTTGCTTCAGGTTTTTTATCTGGATGTTAAAAAATGGCAGATGTTTATGGGCAGGGAGAACGTTAAAGTACTATGTGGTATACATCTTCTATTTTTTTAAGGATGCTCTTGATTTGTGTAATTCTACTGAACATCAGAAATCTCCAAAATGTCTCCAAATTCCAATATTTCAGCATCTAAATGATATCTCCCAAACTGCCCCTCACATCTGGAAGCAGCACAAAACCCTTTGTGGATAATACGACTTGATGATTGGCTTTGAAAATGATTCCTGTAGCTATTCATAGATGCCATTAACTCATCTTTCCGACATACATATAAGCACCCGCTTGTGCCAGGCCACAGAAGATACAAGAACAGGGCCCAGGACTTATAGGTTAGTAGTTACAGATATGTCTGTAGCATCTAACCGAAGTTCTAATACATGAAATTGGAAAAGGCCTCTGCAGATGGGAAATCCACCATTCACACTGCTGTATGAGATATCTCATCATGGCGAAGCTCTCTGAGTGCCTTTTTCCTTACTTAACCGGTCAAACTTGTATTTGAGTAAGGAGCACAGCTCCCTAGGAGCTCTTGCCTATTTTGACCATCAGATGCTATGAGAAGAGTTGCTGAAAATAGAGCCTGTGGAAAGATCTGAGAAGGAAGCAAAGACTGGAGAGGAGGGATGGCAAACTGCTGTGTGGTAGTGGCAGATTTGAATATGGAGAAGACACAGTGGGCACCAGAGTGTCCTATGTAAACACATCACTTACTATGGGGAAACCGAAGCCTAGAGAAAGATGAGTGACTGTACCCCATTTGTGGTTTGTTAGGATGAGACACTTGTCTCTGATGCTCTCTCTACTATACATGGCTGTTTGCTGGCAAAAAAAAAGTATTTCTTATTTCCTCTCTCTACATACTTATTGTCATCACTCTTGCTATCCCGTCTTGCCCTTGTGTGCTTATCACTGCTCTCAGAGCCCCCTTCTTCCCACCAAGGATAGGGCCCTACAAGCCTTTGCCCTTTGTCCTTCCAGGCAAAGGAGAAACTTTACTAAATATAACCCATTTGCTTACTGCCTCAGAGTCCCCCACCAGCATAAATATAGTGTGTCCTGGCCTCCCTCCTTGAAGCTCTCATCTCTGCTAGCATGCTTAGGGACAGGGGTCATCTCATGACAGTGGCCTCTGCAATGATAGCTGTGCCTGCAACATTCACCCTACCCACATCTTTACCCTCTGCTCCTCCTCAGCCCCTTTCTCTTTGCTACCATTCCTTTCTGGAGCTGCCGTGTGAACTGGCGTTGTGATCACCTGGGCCCTTAATTTTTCCAACAGCATGGCTAAACCCAAGCTTTATCAAGTAACAAGACTTTAATAAAGGTTTGTAAATAACACACAGGAATGACCATTCTGAGAGAGTTAAAACTGATAGTGGAAGTTAGGAACGGTGAAGTTCACGGGTCAAATCCCTGCCACACACACACATACAACCTCTGCTGGTCACCACCCAGCCCGGCTCCCAGCCAGCATCATGAGTCCTACACTCTCTGCATTTCCTCCCACCAGAGAGAGACGAAGAACGAAGCCTCCCTTTCTTCTCCTGTCTGCGGAGTGCTTGCCTGCTATCCTTGTCTTGATATGCCCCAAGCTCTCCCTGCTCTCTCGTTTTCAGGCCTGTCCCAGCATGATTAACAGCTGAAATGTCCTCACCATTTGGGCAGGGTTGGTCTTGCTTGGACAATGAACTAGAAGGCATTAAATTAAACTCGGGCCTTTTCCAAAGTCGGGGTTAATTTGTCTAGAATATTGCAAACAGCCGGGCTTCAAATCAACCTCTTTTACCTGGTCCCTGGTGACCCCTTCACCAGCCTGCGTGAGGATAGGTCTCCAAAGCCCCCACCCTCACCTCCAAGAGCTTCTAGCCTCCACTCCAAAAAGAACATCCACATATTTTCTAAGAATGAGAAACAATTTTCATAGACTCTGCAGAATAACTCTTTAAAGATGAAAAACCTTTTCCTATACAAAACAATTTGCAGACCTGCAATGCCATTCTTGATGAATGTTACTGTGTAGGACACCAGAGCCCCTTGGAAAGGCAAGGTCTGAATTTCTGCATTTGGGAATATTTGCTTTTCCTTTTAACAACCAAATATCCATTGTGTCCTCCCAGAACAAAGGAATATTTACCCCAGAGGAGAATATTTGTGTCCTCCCAGAACAAAGGAATATTTACCCCAGGAGAGAATATTTGTCCCCCCTGTTTTATAATACATCAAACAAGGAAAGCTTTGAAAGTACAGGTCTTTTTTTTTTTCTTCCAAGATTTCAAAGATCCCAAGACAAATTCTTTGTTAGGGTTCAAGATCAAAGAGTTATGTCTTTCCTTTCCCCCAGGGGTCTCTGCAAGAAGGATGTTTTTCCTAAGCATATGGCCTAAAGTGGGGAGCCTGAGTCATGATGGGGGAGGCATGGGGACCTCTCAGAAAGGTCCTTGTTGGCAGCAGGGCCTTGGTGCAAAGGCAGGTGCCATTACTATAAGGCAGGGGCCCCAATTATAGTCCTACCTCCCCAAGGGCTTGGAAAACCATTACTCCCCAGCCCTTTTCCGTCACTCTCTATAGATGTTGCTCCAGAGCAGGTAGAACCCATGTCATCATGTCTG
Source organism: Mirza zaza (assembly GCA_008750895.1). Classification (NCBI taxonomy): domain Eukaryota; kingdom Metazoa; phylum Chordata; class Mammalia; order Primates; family Cheirogaleidae; genus Mirza; species Mirza zaza. Next base: position 2,423 of record VSMD01019707.1, on the reverse strand, counting down.
TGCCCATGTTATCACTTGTAGGTTTGTAAATTCAGATAAAGCAGGAACCATATTCCTATAACTCCCTCTCTATGCAGAGCATCTCACATGCAGAGTCCTATGATGTTAAACTTAGAAGGGACCTTAGAGTTTCTCTAATCCAAGCCTGTCATTCATTCAGATAAATAGACTGAGGTCTGGTAGTAACTTCATATTGCCAAGGTTGTAGAGCTTGTTCATCCTGGAGCTGGGACATACCCACAAGCCTCCTTCGTTCTTACCATGTTTTTCTCCCATATAGCAAGGTTTTTTGATGATGGCAATGTGATAAAATATCAAAGGGAAATCCTACAGGTTTTATCCTTCACAAAGCAGTTCCAAAGGGACTCCTAGTAGGTGCCAGAAACACCAAGTTAAGTAAAATATGGTTCTGCCCTGAAAGAGCTCACAGTCTAGCCTTTGAGAATGAAGATAATTCAATAACATCAAGGTACTTTAGGGGCACCACAGAGAGGCACCTTCCTAACCCGAAAACTACACTCCCATTCTGAATATGACCACACACAAATAGCTTAAGATGTTCTAGAAGGAGTAACTGTGCTTTAGGGACATTTAAACATCACCTGTTTATTCAGGTAAGATGGAAGTGAGTGGACTGGGAGTTGGGGGAACGGCTGCGCTGCTCTGACTCCCTGGCATGCTCAGTTAGCTTATGTCTCAGCAGCCCCAGAGAGGACTAGGTGTGCCTAAGCCTAGTGACCCACACCCAGGCACTAAGCCCAGCCTCCGGGTGAGCCTGCAGACCTCCCCTTATGCAGAGAACCTGTTTGTACAGTTCTGGATTCCTCATAATAGCAGGAGCCAGTCTGTGCTTAAAAAGGTGACATTGCACTTTCAGAGCCCAGCCTTGGCACCAGGACTCAGGCAGGTGAAGGAGGGCCTCAGGGGACTGTCAAACCCGGCTTCTCAGGAGGTGCGTGCATGGACTATGGCTAGTGGGAGCAGGCGTCTGAACAGGGAAGTCCCAGAGAGCAGCACAGGCCAAACCACAAGCCAGGTGCATCCTGCAGAAGGGACTCCACCCCCCTGAAAGCCATTTGGCTTCCTAAGAAGCTCTTGATCCCTGAAACCACCCACTGAGATGCATGCCGAGAATGAGGGCCAACTGGGGGAAAAGGATATTAGAAGCCTATGATGGTGTGGTTAGGATCACAGTGGTTAATAGCACAGGCTCTGGGGCTAGATCGCCTGGGTTCAAGCGCTACCTAGCTCCACTTATTGCCCTGTAACTATGCAAGTTATCAGTATCTGGGCTGCAGTCTCCTTATCTGTAACACAGGGATAATAAAGGTAGCTAGCTTATGGTATTGTTGTGAGTATTAAATGGATAAATATATGTAAAACACATGGTCCATAATAAGTATTTAACAATATTAGCTATTATGAAAGCATAAGACGCAGTCCTTGTTCCCAAATTCCTTACAATCTAATGAAGAGAGGTGAAAAAAAATCAGACATAACAGCAAAAACATGAGAGAATAAATATGTCCTTCCATTCCAAACTGTATGGTCAAATGCTGGGATTAGTGAGAATTAGCACAGACTCCATCTTAGATTGTCTCTGGATGACACCCTCCTGTAAGACAGGGAGGTGGTGGGGGGCATTGTGGCAGAATGGTCAAGAGTGTGGGCTTCAGAGTCAACAGCCCAGCATTTGAATTCTGGCTCTACCAATTACCAGCTGTGGGATCATGAGGAGGGAAAATGTCATGGCGGTTAATTTTATGAGTCAACTTGACTAGGGCATGGGCAACAAACATATTTAGTCAAATATTATTCTGGGTGTTACTGTGCAAGTGTTTTTGGATAAGATTAACATTTAAATTGGTAGACCAAGTAAAGCAGACTGCCCTCTCTAATGTGGGTGGGCCTCATCCAATCAGTTGAAGGCCTGACTAGAACCAAAGGGCTGTCTGAGTGGCTTCTAGCTGGAACATTGGCTTTTCTCCTGCTTTCAGACTTGTACTGAAACATCAGCTCTCCCTGAGTCTCAAGCCTGCCAGCCTTCAGACTAGAGCTACACCATCGGCTCTCAGGGTTCTCGGCTCTCAGGGTTCTCTTGCCAGCTCAGCCTGCAGATCTTGGGACTGGCCAGATTCCATAATCACATAAACCAATTCCTCACAATGAATCCTTATATATAGATAAACACATGTATTTATATATGTGTGTGTGTGTACTATTGGTTCTGTTTCTCTGGAGAATTGTGAAAGAGATAAGCCTCATTTCTAAGACTCAATTTTCTTACCTGTAAAATGGAGATTAAAAGTATTTAGTCATAGGATCACTACAGAGATTCAGTGAATTCTTGAATATGAGCATTGACATGGTGGTTGAGACATTAGGGTGCTCAAAAATGTTGATTATTAAGGAGTGCCAAGGCC
>VSMD01019706.1:0-28899 GCA_008750895.1 Mirza zaza | reverse complement strand
CAATGAGGTTGTGTGTTCAGTTGTATTTTGTGAATATATTAAAAATATATGTATGTATGTGTATGCATAGATACATGTGTGTGTATATAAAGCAACTGGATCATTAAAATACAGATATAGGAGTGGCCCAGGCTTCACTAGACCTCCCAGCAGCTCTGCTTGGGACTCTCCTCACATGACTGTGTGTGCAATGACTTTGCTTCTTTGATGCGTGTCTTATGTTTGCTTCTGAGACTCCTCTCTCTCTCCTCCTTGAGTGGAGACCTGGTCTCTAGACCTGGCTCTGTCACTCATCAGCTGTGTGAACTTGAACAAATCATTTGAATCCCCTGGGCCTCAATTTCCTCATCTGTTGAGTACATGGCACCATATTGACCTAGTTACCTTGCTGAGTTTTGTGAAAACAAAACAATCCAACAATATCAGTCAATGTGCTTTTATGGTAATAAAGTGTCATGCAAAAGTAGAGCAGCATTATTTGAGCATGAATAAAGTCATTTTTCCCTTGCCTGTGAAAAATAATTTTTGTTGATTATATTAAATCTTTTCCTGAACATAATCTGGATTAGCTTTGGGCTTGCTGTAGGCAAAGCATGGTGAGACAAAAAGCTGGTCTTTGGGATGAAAAATGAGAACCATTTATAAGCATCTCCAAGCGGCAGGAATTCAGCAGATTCAGGGCTTACTGAAGAAGGGCTGTGAAATGGTGTTGGGTGATTATTCTTGCCTCCATCCAGAATGGGATGTGGGCAATGGGACATTTCCTGGCTTCCCCTGTGGTCCCAGTGATAGCAGAGGGAAAGGTCCAGAATGAAGGAATGTAAGGAAGCTGCATGGAGAATCTGTAGAAAGAGGTAAGGTCTAGCTAGCCGTGGGGCCACAGTGTGACCCAGGCTCAGGGTGGGAGAATATCATTTCATAGATCCTGATTTCCACTGAATAGATCAGGAGTTGTCAGGACTGCTTCTCACCCTATATCCTCTGAGAAAAGTTTCTCGTGGGTCTGTGTTTTATCAGCTCTAAATTAACTGGTTCACAGTTCCATTTGAGTTAAGGTAACTTGAAAAGAAATAATTAGGCCCAGAACACACAGTACAGAAAAGTGGAGTGGATTAGAAAGTAAAATCAGGCATCAGGATGACAACAGTTTACCCTGATGGAAAGGAGTATTCTGCCAACTGTTCCCATATACTTTCTTTCAAACCTCCCCTCATTACCATTTTAAAACATGTGCTTATTCAGCTGCTCTCTGATTCTGCAGTTTGGCAAATAACGTTGATAGTATTAGCCCTGTGTCCTAGTTCAGGTGCGAGGCTTGCTGGGTCCTTGACAACTCAGGCCATGGGTGGAGGAAGAGGAGGGGGAGGGCAGGCCCAGTAACTGAATCTGGAAACCTGTAACACCAAATGCTCAGTGAGAAACCACAGGGCGGTGGGGGATGCGGGGAGATGTCGGAAAAGCTGGGGGCCAGGCTGGCTGTGGTTGCTGTCCACTGGGATTAGGATCACCCTGCCTTCAGCGTAGAGGCTGGGATCTCATCCTAGAAGAGGGCTCTGGAAGACAACAAAGAGGCAGACTGTCTAGACTGAACCAAACAGACTGGGTCCTGGGCTGGACTCGGGCACTAGACAGGGCAGCAGGATGCACAATGGAGACAACTGGTGCCTGTGGCCTGTCGGGCTCTAGAGACTAAAGCAGCACTTGGCTTAGGGCCAAATGAAAGTTTTGGCTTGGCCCCACCATGCCTGGGCTCGGGGCTGGGGATGTTCTTCTTGGCAGGCAGAACAAAAGTCCAGCCATCTTGATGGAGCAACCAGTAACAATTCAAGTCCCCATTGGGTGGCCCTAACTATTTGGTGGTTGGATTAGGAATTGGTGCCACCTGAATCTGAAGGATAGTGATTTCAAGAGAAGCCCCTATAAGGACTTAGAGAAGACAGGGGCTGAGCTTTGTGGATAATGTGACTCCCTTCAATATTATTTGCTTGTATTCAGGAACAGAATTATAAAGCAGAGGGAGTTTCCTCTTTGGAATGACCATCTTTTAAATTTTTAATGATGTCTTAAATGAAGAGGGCATGTATCAGATAGGCTCTGAGAGCACTTTACCCATCCTACTCACTCCACTCATGTCATTTTCATAAGTTTGCTGGGTAGGTAGATGGCCCCAAGAGTAGTCAGTTAGCATGACAGATAGCAAAACTAATGGGTTCAAAGGGAACTTTTGGTCTTGGCCTTATTAACCTCAGGCTTTAAGCAGTTGAGCCAAACTCTCTCCACTTGGTGGGAAATAGTTTTGACAGCTGCTGCTGCTTTGAGGAGACAGAAACAGTGTGTACAGGAGTTCTATCATAATTGGGGAGTGGAAGGGATTGCTCAGGAAAGGAGTTGGGTGCAGGGTGTGGATTGGACCATCGATCAGCATTGTGTAAATAACAGAGTTTTGCTTGGAAGTAATAGGGAATCTGAAGCCACAAGAATTTTGTTCTTAAATCTCTAAAGGGAAGAAGTCAATCTTGTTTAAAAAGTTTTTTTGGGGGGTTCTGAACAGCATCCTATTTTTGACAATGACAAACACACCTGGACTGACTGAAATTAATAGTGAATTCTCTTAATTCCATGTTTCTTTGGCTAGCACTACCTGAGTAAGGCCCGTACATGCACCTGAACAGTGTGTGTGCACTGTGTAGCTCCCCACAGGTGTGTGCCATGATCTATAAATAAATAATGAGATTTGTGGGATGATAATAAGCACCGAAATACATTTCCTGCACCTAAACTGATATGGCATTATCCTACTGAGAGAGCAGCCTGTTGGATTCCTTCCTGTTGGATTGCTAAATTATTTTTATTATATTTAAGGCACAATGTTTAGTGATATTACTCCTCTTTGTAATTAGGCTGGGTGATTGGAGAAATCTTGCAGTGGCTCTGTTCTTTTCCTTTAATAACTCATTCACAAGGAGTGGGGAGGTGATGTGCTGCTTACTGAGCAGAGGAGCATTTCGACTTAGGTCATAACATTTTGCAAAGGGAAAAGAAATTGAAATCTTCTCCAGAGATTATCGTCAATTATATCTGTATAAATATGCCACAAAATTCCAATAGCTGGTCCATCTACACCGAAAAATGTTTGAGAAAATAGCAGCTCTTCAAAATGTGACAACCTAGAGGTAGGTCAGACATCTCAAATTTCTGAAGCATTGCTCTAAAAATAAGCTGCTAGAGGGCAAAATTTGGTATTAAAGTGGTATCATCTTGGCCTCATCCAGGAGATTTTACTTTCAGAAGGGATATATTAATATATATCTTTTGTCACTACTGTTATACACTCAGCCTTCCCTTTAGAGGTGGATCTACCCACAAAAGCTGTTTTTGCGTGGCCAGGGGCCACCCAGAATGCAGTCGTTTGGCAAGAGTCAAGGCTCTGATTGTAACTTTCAATAGATTCCAATATCTGCAGGCTTTTTGCGTGTAAGAAGTTTGGAAGAGGAATAAAGGTAGACAAAATTTATAGTGTGTGTTAGTTATATTCATGAGTATGTGTTTGGGGAAGGGGAAGTGAAGATGAGAAGGATACTCCATGCATGAACTCCCTGCCCCTATTTCCTGCTCCCTCTACAGTGAGGCTAAGACAAATACAAAATCAATTATGTTTCATTCAGAGATTAGTCTTTGACAATTGGACAGGGAAGAAGCATTGGAGTTTTTTATTCTGACATAGTTGTTCTTGACTGCTATGGCTTGGATATTTGTCCCTCTAAACTCCATGTTGACATTTGACCCCCAGTGTTGGAGATGGGGCCTGATGGGAGGTAGTCAGGTCATGGGAGTGGATCTCTCATGAGCAGCTTGGTGCCATCCTTGTGGTAATGAGTAAATTCTCTATTCGTTCCCATGAAAGCTGATTGTTAAAAAGAGCCTGGCACCTCCCCTTCTCTTTCTTGCTTCCATGTGACCTCTGCTGGCTCCCCTTCCCCTTCCATCATGAGTAAAAGTGGCCTATGGCTTTCACCAGAAGCAGATGCTGGAGCCATGTTTCTTATACAGCCTGGAACCATGCAGCCAAATAAATCCCTTTTCTTTATAAATTACCCATTGTCAGGTGTTCCTTTATAACAACACTAAAAGGACTAAGATAGAAAATCGGTACCTAGGAGTGGGGTGTTGCTATAATGATAACTGAAAATGTGGGAGCAGCTTTGGAACTGGGTAACGGTCAGAGGTTGTAAGAGCTTGGAGGGCTCAGAAGAGGATAGGAAGACGAAGGAAAGTTCGGAACTTCTTAGAGATTGATTAATTGGTTGTGATCAAAATGCCGATGGAAATATGGTCAGTAAAGTCCATGTTGACGAGGTCTCAGATGAAAATGAGGAGCTGATTGAGGACTGGAGCAATGATCACCCTTGTTATACATAGCAGAGAACTCGGCTGCATTACGCCGTGCTCCAGGGCTTTGCAGAAGGCCAAACTTAAGAGTGATGACCTAGCATATTCTGGAAGATGACATTTCTAAGCAGCAAATCCTTCAAAAAGTGGTGTGGATGCTTTTAACAGCTTATGATCAGATAAGGCAACAGAGGAATGACCTAAAGATGGAATTTGTAATTAAAAAGGAAGTAGAGCACAAACATTTGAAAAATGTACATCCTAGTCATGTGATAGAGAAGGGAAGAGCGTTTTCAAGAAAGAAATCCAAAGTTGTTATTGAGCAACCACATGCTAGAGAGATAAGCATGACCGAGAGGGAGCCAGATGCTAATAGTCAAGACAATGAAAAAAAGGGCCTGAAACATTTCAGAGATCTTCAAGGCCACCCCTCCCATCACAGACCCAGAGGCATAGGAGGAAAGAATGGTTTCTGGGGACAGGCCCAGGAAACTGCTGCCCTGTGCCACCTCAGGATGCCGCTTCTGCATCCCTGCTACTCTGGCTCCAGCCACAACTCAAAGGGTCCTGAGAACTGCTAACATCACCACTCAAGAAGTCTCAAGCCCCAAGTCTTGGTGGCTTTCACATGGTGTTAAGTCTGCAGGAACACAGAATATAAGAGTGGTGGTGGCTTGGGAGCTGCCACCTAGATTTCAGAGGATGTGTTGGAAAGCCTGGATGCCCAGACAGACATCTGCAGTGGGGGCACAGCCACCACGGAGAGCCTCTACCAGGTGCCTAGTGAAGCTGTCAGCAGGGATGCCACCCTCCAGACCTCAGCAGAGCCACTAACCTCAGCACCGTGCAAGCTCAGCTTAGAAAAGCTGCAGGCATTTGACTCGAACTTGTGAAAGTAGACACAGGGGCTATGCTCAGCAAAGCCATGAGGGTGGGACTGCCTGAGGCATTGGAAGCCACCCCCCTCCACAGTGTACCCAGGATGTGGGACATGGAGTTGAAGGTTACTTTGGAGCTTTAACATTTAGTGTCTGCCATTCATGGTTTTGGACTAATGTGGGGCATGCTACCCCTTTCTTTTGGCCAGTTTCTCCCTTTGCGAATGGGAATGTTTACCCAACGCCTATATAACTATTGTGTCTTGGAAGTAAATAACTTGTTTTTGATTTTACATGTTTAGAGCTGTAAGGAACTTGCCTTAAATCTCAGATGACACTTTGAATTTTGGAATTTCGAGTTGATGCTGGAATAAGTTAGGACTTTTGAAGACTATTGGGATGGAATGATTATATTTTGTATGTGAGAATGAGATTTGGAAATGATTTGGAATCTCATTTGGGAATGAGATTTGGAAATGGTCAGATCAGGTAATAAAGGAATGGCCTAAAGGTAGAATTTGTAATTAAATAGGAAGCAGAGCATAAACATTTTGAAAAAAGATAGATTTTTTTCAAAATGCTTGTTTTTTTTTTTTTTTTGCTAGATACTATATATGGACTTAGTCTTACCTTGTAAAGAAATATTGAAATCGTTTTGATTTGACATGATATCACACAGAAATGCTGCATTCCTTTAGAAATCTTCTTTCAGTAATTCACATTTCTGATTCTGTTCTTCATAAAATTTAATTATCTGCTCTTGCAGAGATAAAATTTTGGCTAACATCTGTCTCTGCAATAACCAACACACTTTAGAATAATACAGCAAATTACACCGAATACTTCACCATTCAACTTTAGGAAGCTGAGGATGCCTTTTTGCATTTGCAGGAATACAGTTGACAATACTTATAACTTGTTGCAAAGTGTTACTTAAAATAGTAGCTTTAGCACAGATATTTTGCTGATGCCAGATACAATGAAAAGACATGATAGCCTCTGGATCTGTAATAAACTCTTCATGTTTTCCTGTCATAGAAGGTGCACCATCTGTACATACAGTCAATAAATGCACCAAATTTGGTCTAATTTCATGAATTTATCTTGAAAGTTGTTGAAGATATCTATTCCCCATGTTCTGTTCACAAGAGTACCCAAAGCAAGTAACTCCTTGTATCAAAGAAAATCTTCTGTTATGGCCCACATGAAATATAAAACCTGTGCCCAGTCAGTTATATCAGTTGATTCATCCAAAGCAATTGAATTATATGTATTTTGTTTTGAGGTAGTTTGTGACATTTTTCCATTAACTTGAAGGCTAATTCATGCTCCTGATCAGTTATGGTTCTCCTTGAAAGAAGCAGTTGTTTGTACTTTGAAACACCATCTGGGTCTAAGCATCCTACAATTTCAACAATGCATTCTTTCACAATTTCTACATCACTGAATGGCTTCCCTTTTTTCCCCGAGTATGTAAACCACTTTATAAGTTGCTTCAGTGACATTATTTCCAGGGCTTATTTCTGTTTGAAAGAATTGTCTTTGCTTTTGCTTTTCATCTTTTAATTTCTGCAATACAACCTTTCATGCCTCTTCCTTTAATGTAAAATATTTGTGATCCTCCTGAGTGTTATAATGCTGATGAGCATTGGATTTCTTTAATGTTGATATTGTAGTATCACAAAGCAAGCACATCATCTTATCTTTAGCAGAAACAAGATGATATTGCAATTTCCAGTCATTATTAAAAAGTCTGTTTTACTCCTTCAGTGTTCTCTTGGTCGTCTTTAACACGATGGGGTGTTAAGCAGACAGAATTAAAAATTACTGTTGAGCTGTGCAACTGTTCACAAATTCCACTTCAAACAGAAACACAGTGCACCATTATCAAAAAGTGATAGCAGACTGGTGTACTCAACCCATATAAACTCTCACCAACTAGCCTCATGTGGTAGTGGCACCACTCAAGTGGAGGAAGTTAAAACTAAATCCTGAGTGTAGCAGCTATCAAGTTAGCCCTTATGGCTTACTAATGTTCTAATTGTGCCAGTCAATCTTGGAGAATTATTTCACTGAAACTTATATTGTTTTTTGGTATTTTAAATACATTCATTTTAAAAATAAAATAAAAATATAAAAGATGAACAAAAATGTATTAGTAAATATAAAAAAATTTGTTCCATAAAATTTGGATTCAGTCAAATGGCTGCACTTTAGTACTTAAAAGGCCACATGTGGACTTAAGGCTGCAGGTTCCCACTGCTGTTCTAGTCAATAGCTATAACAATAAGAAAAAATTCATGTACAAAAATACTTTCACTGTAGCTAAGGAATCTAAGTGAGATATTACATATAAATAAGCATATAACTAAGAAAATTACATTAAAGAAGGGAGGAAAAACAGTTTCACACTACCCACATCATCCTATCCCCAAGATTGTACTGTGCATCATGGGAAGATATACCATTTGCATGGAGGAAGGAGAGTACAGTAAGAACATGATTTCACTGCAGACCTCAGCACCAGGATACTCAGGCTAACCCCAGTACCATGCCAACTCCCATGACTCCAAGCTCTGGGCTTCCTCCTGTAGACCCAGGCTATAGCCCTCTATGGTATGAGCCTACAGTCTCACCTCCATGAATCCCAGCTCCATGCCACTCCCATGGAGCCCAGCATCAGGCCATGTCACCCATAGATTTCAGCAGCACAGCTGCCCAAAGAGCCCACCAATCGGTCCACCTAGAATCTCTGGATAAGCTGAATGGTGAAGCTCTTTTTCCTGCTGAAGCCAGTCTGTAAAGACTGGAACAAGAGCTTACTTCTTCAAATGCACAGACACCAGTGCAAGACCAAAAGGATTATGAGTAATCAGGGCAACATAACATCAAAGAAACAAAATGAATCACCAATAACTGACCCAAAAGAAATGGAGACTCCCATACTGCCTGACAAAGACTTGAACATAATCATCTTAAAGAAGCTCAATGAGATACAGAGGATACAGATAGACACTAAATGAAATCAGGAAAACAATTCATAATCAAAATGACAAGTTAAAAAAATAAAAAAGAACTAAACAGAAAATCTGGAGCTGAAGAAGACAATGAATGTCCTGAATAATTCCACAGAGAACTTTAATAGCAGACATCATTAAGCAGAAGAAAGAATTAGCAAACTCAAAAACAGATTATTTGAAATTATCCAGTCACACTAACAAAAAGAAAAAATAATGAAGAAGACTGAAACAATTGTACAGAACTTATGGATACCATCTAGCAAACCAGTGTGTGAATTATGGGAGTCCCAGAAGGATCAGAATAAGAGAAAGGAGAAAAAGGCTTATTTAAAGAAATAATGACAAAAAAATCTTCCATATCTAGATAGGGAAATTAACCTTTATAGCCATGAATATCAAAGAATCCCAAACAAGTTTAACATAAAGAGGTATTCGTCAAGACACCTTATAATCAAGTTGTCAAAGTCAAAAACAAAAAGAATTTTGAAAGCAGCAAAAGTGACTCATAACATACCAAAGAAATTCCATATGACTATCACCAGATTTCTCAGCAGAAGCCTGTAGACAAGAGAGAGTGGGATGATTTATTCAGAGTGCAAAAAGAAAAAACCTGCCAACCAGAAATATCATACTGGCAAAGCTGTCTTTCAGAAATGAAAGAGAAAGATTTTCCAAGACAAACAAAAACTGAGTAAATTTATTACCAGAAGACCTGATGAATAAGAAATACTAACAGGAATTCTTCAAGTTGAAATGAAAGATACTAAAAAAGCAAAACATAAAACTTACTTTAATAGTAAATATATAGCTAAATTCAGAATAATTTAATGCTACAATGTTGGTATGTAAATCACTTTTCACTTTAGAATAAAAGTTAGACAAAAGTATTAAAAATGAGTATAGTTACAACAATTTGTTAATGGATATACAATATAAAAAGATGTAAATTGTGTCATCAATAACATGAAATGGAGGGGGAGGAGAAGTTAAAGTGTAGAGATTTTATATGAGGTTGAAATTGTTATTAGCTTAAAGTGGACTGTTAAAACTATAAGATATTTTATGTAAGCCTTATGGCAACCACAAAGAAAAATCCTGCAGTAGATTCATAAAAGAGAAAGGGGTAAAAATACCACTACAAAAAAACATCAATCACAAAGGAAGACAGCAAGCAAGAAAGAAATGAACAAAAGAACTACAAAACAGAAACAATGAACAAAATGGCAATAGAAGTTCTTGCCTACCAATCATTACCTTAAGTGTAAATGGATTAAATTCTCCAATCAATAGGCATAGTGACTGAATGGATAAAAAATAAGATCCATTTTGTTGCTGTGTACAAAATACTTATTTTAACTTTAAGGACACACATAGGCTAAAAGTGAAAGGATAGAAAAAGATATCCAGTGCAAATGGTGACCAAAATAGAGCAAGGGTGGCTATACTTATATAAAATAGACATCAAGTAAAAAAACTGTTTAAGAGACAAGGTCATTGTATAATAATAAAGTGGTCAATTCAAGAGGATAAGATAATTATAAATATATATGCACCTAACATGGGAATAGCTAAATATATAAAGTAATAATAGAAATGAAGGGAGAAATAAATATCAATGATAGTAGGAGACTTCAAGACTTACTTTCAACAATGGGTAGATTATATAGACAGAAAATCAATGAAGAAACAGAAGATTTTAACAACACTATACACCAAATGAATCTAACATACATATACAGAACATTCCATTCAACATCAGCAGAATATACATTTTTTTTCCAGTGCATGTGAAACACTCTAGCACACATCATATGTTAGGTCACAAATGAAGTCTTAAGAAATTTAAGAAGATTAAAATCATATTAATTTCATTTTCTGACTATAATGATATGAAACAATAAATCAATAATAGTAAATTGGACAACTAACAAATATGTGGAAATTAAACAAAACACTCCTGAATAACCAATGGGTCATAGAAGAAATCAAAAGGAAATAAAGACTCAAAAGTAAGACCCAAATCTGTAAAATTACTAGGAACAAAACACAGAGACCAAGTTTCTTGACATTGATCAGTCAATAATTTTTTTGGATATGATCCCAAAAGCATAGGAAACAAAAGCAAAAATAAACAAGTCAGACTATATCAAACTAAAAAGTTTTTGCACAGCAAAGGAAATAATCCACATACTGAAGAGAAAAATCTACAGAATGAGAGAAAATATTTGCAAACTATATATCAGATAGGGCTTAATATACAAAATATATAAAGACCTCAATTCAATAGCAAGAAACCAAATAACTTATTAAGCAATGGGCAAAGGACCAGAATAGACATTTCTTATAAGACATGCAAATGGCCAGTCCATATATAAACAAATGCTCAGCATCACTAATAATAAGGGAAATGCAAATAAAAGCCACAATGAGATATCCCCTGACACCTGCTAAAAGGATTATTGTTAATGAGGCAAAAGACAACAAGTGTTGGTGAGAATATGGAGAAAAGGGAACCCTCGTATACTGTTGGTGGGAATGTGAATAGGTGGTATAGAAAAAAGTGAAGGTTCCTCAAATAATTAAAAATAGAACTACCATATGATCCATCAATCCCACTTCTGGGGCATATATCCAAAGGATATGAAATCAGTACATCTAAGAGATATTTATGCTTGCATGTTCATTGCAGCATTATTCACAATAGCTAAGATACAGAATCAAGGTGTCCACTGATGGGTGAATGCATAAAGAACATATGATACACATATACACACAAAATGGAATATTATTCCATTAAGAAGCAAGGAAATTCTTATTATTCCATAAGAAGCAAGGAAATTCTGACAGATACTAGAACATGGATGAACCCAAAGGACATTATGTTAAGTGAAATAATTGAGACAGAGAAAGGCAAATACTGCATGATCTCACTTTTTTGTGGAATCTAGAAAAGTGGGACTCACAGAATCAGAGAGTAGGACGGTGGTTACCAGGACCAGAGTGTTGTGGGAAATGGGGAAGTGTTGGTCAAAGGGTACAAAGTTTCAGTTGTACAGGATGAATAAGTTCTGGAAATCTAACATGCAGCATGCTGACTATAGTTGATAATAGCGTATTCTGTTTTTAAAATTTACTAAGAGAGTAGATCGTAAATGTTCTCATCCTCTGACAAAACAACAGTAACTATGTGAGGTGATGGATATCTAGGTTTGCTTGATAGTGGTAATCATTCCACAACATATATTTATATCAAAATATCACATTGTATACTTTAAATATATATAATCTAAAGATATATATATATAATTTTTATTTGACAATTATATATCGATAAAGCTGAAAAAAGTAAACCAATGATATTGTGCCCTAATGCCAGAACTCCAATTAATGGATAATGGAGTTTGGGTTGTACATTGTGTTTTTAAATGTGTCTTGGAGTTGATCATGTGATATATCATAGAAGAGTTTCAGCCTACAAGATATATGGCATATATCAGTTTTGGGGAAGTCTTCTTTTTTAGTCGTTATATTTAGCAACTTTGATAACCTGGTGATTTTAGTTTTGAGGATATACTTTTGTATTACTTGAGTAGTTTTGTTCCTAGGATTAAGAAAAAGAGCATTTTATTTTGCCTTGATGGAATTACATGAATTAATGAGCCTAAAGATTCTTGTGAAATTTTAATGGGTGTTGGCACCATGTTTGTTCATGAAAAAGACGGGAAACACAGTATGGTGAACCAAAATGATATATTAATAATACTTCCCATTTTGATGTTCCCAGAGACATAGTTCCAATAATTTTTCTTTTATGCTATTCACAGATTTTACTTTTCCTTGGTGTAACTCCAGCATTCTAAGAAAAGCCACTTATGTTAAAGGTGACATTGCTTTCTCTTTTGGAACACACACTTGGCAAGGAATTCATTAGCCAGACAGGTGTTTATGTCACTGTCAAATTGCAGTTGCTATTTTTTTGTTTGTTTCTGCCTATGGGACTATCACAAGCTATTAGATGTTAATAAGCAGCAACTTTCTATGACCTTTTCTAAGTTTAGGCGTCTGAAGGAAATAGCAGCCATTATTTGAAGAGTTGCTTACTATCATTGTGTCATCTCTACAAACTTAAAATATCATGGGACAATGGATAACCTGAGATTAGTATGCTTAGGATATTGTTTGCAAACCCTTTATCAAGGGTATAAAAACCAATGCAGGGGGCAATTGGGTGTCTCTCAAGAAAAGGAAAAATGTCAAATAACTCACAAAGAAGTTGATTGTATACTAATATATGGAAGGTTGAGAAGGGAAAAAAATAACACAGTTAAATAAGCAAGAAAACTAGAGAAGTTTATATATGAGTAAAAAAAATGACATGGATGGAGGCTGACACAAAGGAGCTAGAGGGATGAGTTTAAGTACTATCATTCAGCAGATATCAGCATTTTTAGGCTAGTTATGTAGGAAAAACAAAAACAAAATCAAAGATAGGTCTAAGGCTAAGACATTAGAGAACTGGAAATGCCAGCCACTATGGGGAAGGTAAGAAAAGGGATAATTAGGAAAGAAAAGCTATTACTTTATCTTTTTTTTTTTTTTTTTTTTTTTGAGACAGAGTCTCACTCTGTTGCCTGGGCTAGAGTGCCGTGCCATCAGCCTAGCTCACAGCAACCTCAAACTCCTGGGCTCAAGTGATTACTGCCTCAGCCTCCCGAGTAGCTGAGACTACAGGCATGCACCACCATGCCCAGCTAATTTTTTGTATATGTATTTTTTGTTGGTCAATTAATTTCTTTCTATTTTTAGTAGAGAGGGGGTCTCGCTCAGGCTGATTTCGAACTCCTGACCTCGAGCAACCGCCCACCTCGGCCTCCCAGAGTGCTAGGATTACAGGAGTGCACCACCACGCCCAGCCGAAAAGCTATTACTTTAAATGGCACCAAAACATCTAGTGGGAAACCTTGCAGAGCTGGAAGGAAGCTTCACCATCATTCTGACTGCTCATCCCAGAGATGAGGAGACTGGAACACAGTAAAGTTTGATGAATTACCTAGTCAGTGATACTCGTAGGACCACTACCTATGTTTCTGGGCTGTGTTTCATACCAAGGTGCCCTGTGAATGCCTCACAGATAATAAATAAAACAGAAGGGGTATGCTGGTGTTTTGAGCACCCATGCAATAGGTCAAGCTAGAAGTCAGTATTACCCATATAGGGCGGATACCCAAGCTGTGGCTGTGAAGCAGTGTCCAGGAACTGCTCCTTTAGAACCAGGTATGTAAGGAAAAGGACATTTGGGAAACAATGGAAAAGGACATTTGGGAAACAACAATTAGTCAAGAACTACAATGGTAGTATTGTGCCACTGTAGAATCTTAGATGTGTGGGAGTTCCTGGAAGCTCGAACCAGAGGTGAAGTTCAGGGTTTGGGGGGTACAGGTTGTGGGGCTAACATTGAGGGTGTTCCATGTATTTGTAACATACCTAAGAATTTTTATGTGATCTTCTGGGAGGTCCAAGGCTGGCCAGTATATTACAATGTTGGGTCAGATATATCAGTTGCCTTGGTCACCCTGACTGGAGATTTAGAAATGACCTTGGTGAACTTTGGGCTCACACCGAGCCCTCTAGTAACACCAAAGACTCTGGGGCCTTAGTTAATTTTGTGAGTCGGTCAGAAACCAAGCTTGGCTATTTTGAGGGTTTGAGGGCTTCTCAGGGGAGGTACGGATGATCATTATCATTAATAAGCAGTGACACCAAGGGTTGACCTTGACTCTTCAGGGGCTATTTTGGGAAATGTCTGTCTATTCTGAGTTGCAGAGCATCTTTTAGGGCTGCAAATAAGACTTTCTCTGTGAGTTATTGTTGAGGGGCAGCTTCAAGCTCTGTTTAGCAAGTCTCAATAAACTTTTTGGGGTAGACCATCATGTTTCATCTGCTAGTCTTTTAACTAGAGGGACCATCTGAGACTAGCTTATAAATGCACACCTTAGTAACATATTAGGGCTAGTTTTAGAGGGTTTGTTAAAGAAATTATTTTAGTGGGAGTATGCCTAGTGGTTAAGTTGCATTTAGACTTTAACACCTACTAATTCTGTCATCTTGGGCAAGTTGTTTGACCCTTTTTGAATCTCAGTTTCTTCATCTATAAAATGGACATAACAAAAATATCTATCTATTGGAGTTTGGGGATGATAAAATGAGATAATGCATGTGAGATGCTTAACATTGTGGAGGAATCACTTCTTGTGATCTCTGGTGAATGAAGGGTCTGGCTTGTATTTTAAGAGTCCTTTGAAATTCTAAGCCCAGGAGTGCTTTGCATCTTCAATGAGCTACCTCATCTCTCAGAATATAGCAAGAAATGCTTTCCCAGGCCTAAAGGAAATTTACCTGAATTCAGAAGGAAGAAAGAACATAGAAGCAAGAGGTGAACTCAACACCACCTCAAGGGAAATGGGGTCTGTGAGTAGCTCTGAACCCTGAAATTAATTTGTTTCCAACATTTTATTTCCATGAGACCTAAGGATGGGAATCTCTAGGTCTGGGCACCAATAGGAACAAAACTATCTGGGTGTTTAGGAGAAAAAGAGGTTTAGGAAATGGCCAAGCTTCGGCATCCCAGAGACAAGAGGCAGAGACTGTACAACGTGTTTGTGGGCAGTGAAGACAGTGGGTTTCAAAAATGGCTAGGAAGAAGAAGACTTTGCTTATTGAGGGAAGCCAGGGGACAGGGTCCTGATGATATAAGAAATCACTAGGAATGAATTCCTGCTATATCTGGGTAGTGTTTTATGGAGATTCAGACCATTGTGGGATGAAGGTTGTGGTATTATTCCAAACTGCAAGGCCCGATTGATGGGCTGGTGTTCTAGCACAGGGCAGGACCTGCAGGTTCCAAGAAATCTTGAACACAGAGTTCCTGCTGGCCATAGAGGTGTTAAAAATAACAGCAGTGACCAATAACACTGCTTTCTGTTTGCCTGGCACTTTGTAAAGTACTTCATGTTGGGGAGTGAAAAACTATGATTGTTTTACTTAAGGGTACCAGAGTTGTTTTTCTTTTCCCAGAAGGAATTATATTTGTGTATTAAATGCTTTGGTAATAATGGCTTGAAGGGTAGAAGGCAAGGCCTCAAGGGTATGAGTTTTCAAGAGACAGCAAAGAGCTGAACTATTTTACATCAATGGACATATATTTTTGGTGGGAGAGAGGAAAAATGAGATGGACTGGGGAGAGAGGACAGCAATAGGCTTAAGAACCACTTCAGGGCTCAAAGTGGCTGACTGGGGGCATCTAGCACCCCTTCTTCCATAAAGAAGAACAAAAATAGCAAGTAGTTAATCACGCTTTGAATAGACCATCTAGAAGAGAACACTGAAATTCAACAGATAAGTGATAGGAAACACATAGAGAAGGAAGAAGGGGGAAGCAGGGGAGCCTGCTCTGCCAGGACTGGCTGGAAGCCCGGAGAGGCTCCCCAGTGCCCAGTGTAGGAAGGGGTAAATGAGAGATCCCCAGTGGTTCACATTGCCATTGCAGACTCCTGCAGTCCTAGCCATGGGAGAGGCCCTCAACCCTCGCTAGCCCTGAGACTAATACGGGGAGCTGCCTGGAAGCTGTGCGGTGGCTTTGCTCCAGACAGGGAGCTCATGCAGGGTCCCACAAAGCCCTGAGACCAAAGCGGCTACAGCATAGTGCCATACTGAGAGCCCAGCCCCGACCAAACTGCATCCTGCCCTGGGGCTCAATAGCCCCTGTATCTCCATATCCCTGGAGCCCCAATGGCATCTCCTGCCCACAGCTATTGCCACTGGGGCCAAAGCATGAGCCAGTGGCAGTGACCTTGCTGCCCTCAGCAGTGGGGCTGCTGTGCATTCAGATGTGCCCTGAAGGCAGGAATGCTTGCCTACAGCCACTGCCTGAGGCTACGGTATGTGTTCCCCAGATACCGCTTATGGTTGCTGCCACTGACAATAACCTTAGGCATCACTCTGCCCCTGTCCACAAAAGCTATCACCCATACTCACCACTGAGGAGCCTGAGGACAGGCCTGCCTAGCCTGGCTCTGTTGCCCGGTGTGCAGGCACACAGTCCGGGACCTGGGGATTGCCCTGCCCTATCCACTGTCATTGATACCTAAGCACTCCTCCCAGGGGCTTGAGATCAGGCCCCCCAGCCTGCCACTACCACCACAGCTGGCACTCAACTGCATAAATTGTGGGACTGGGGACTGGTTCACCTAGCCTATCACAGCCACTGTTGACACCAGCATGGACTGCCTGGAGCTAGAGGGCTGTCTTGTGATTGCTACTGCTATCCTCCGCACCACATCCACTGTCCAAGGGCTTGAGGAGCAACCCACCAGCTTGGCCCACTGCTGCCACTAACACCTGAGCAAGCTGTCTGGAGGCCTAAGAATCAGACCGTCTGCAACTTCTAATATCAGTGCCAGTGTGTGCCACCCTAGGGTTCAAACACAGGCATGCTTAGTGCACCGCTGCCACCACTGGGGCCTGAGGACTGCTCCATCTGGTGTCCCTACTCTCAGCAACACATCACCACAGCTTCTACTAACAGTAACACTCTAAGCCACTGAGGAAATCACAGATACCACTGATGGTATTTATAGTCGAAGAAATCATGTGGCGACTACACTACTGCACACATCCAGAATCAAGGCCAAAGTGCCCTACCCAGCCAACATAATAGATATATCTTCAGGAAAAAGTCCTCCCCTAAAAAAGCAAATATAAAAAATTGAAAGAAGCAACTATTACACCAGATATGCAGATATCAATGTAAGTCCACAAGATACATGAAAAAACAAGGGAATTTGACACCTCCAAAGGAACACAATAATTCCCCAGCAATAAAGTCTAAACAAAAAGAAATTCATGAAATGCTGGAAAAAGAATTCAAAATAATGATTTTAAAGAAGCACAGTGAGATAACAAGAGAACACAGATAAACAATACTAGGAAGTTAGAAAAACATTTCAGGATCTGAATGAGAAATTTACTAAAAATATAAATATGGTAAAAAAGAACCAAACCCAAATCCTGGAACTGAAGAGTTCATTGAATGAAATAAAAAATACAAGCAAGGGTTTCAACAATAAGTTAGATCAAGCAGAAGAAAGAACTATAGAATTTAAAGCCAGGTTATTGAAATAACCCAGTCAGACAAAAATAAAAAGATTAAGAAATTAATAAATCCTACATAATATATGCAACACCATAGGACATCTATATATTCAAACTTTTGGTGTTACAGAAAGCAAAGAGAAGACCAAGGAGATAGACAACGCATTTAATGAAATAGCTAAAAACTTTCCAAGTCTATCAAGAGATTTAGACAGGAAGTCTAGAGGTCCCTAAAAAGATACAACTCAAAAGGTCTTCATGGCATATTATAGTGAAACTGTCAAAAGTCAAAGACAAAGAGAGATATTTAAAAACAGTAAGAGAAAAGCTTCTAGTTGCTTATAAGGGAACCCCCATCAAACTAACTGTAGCTTTCTCAGCAGAAACCTTAAAGAGTAGGAGAAAATAGGATAATATATATTCCAAGTAATGAAATAAAAAATCTGTCAGTTAATGATACTATATATGGCAAAGCTGTCCTTCATAAATGAAAGAGAAATAAAGTATTTCCCAGACAAACAAAAGCTGAAGGAATTCATCACTAGACCGACACTACCAGAAATACTTAAAGGAGTGCTAAACCTTAAAGCAGAAGGACAGTATATGCCATCATGAAAACATACAAAAGTATAAACCCCATTGATAGAACATACAAATAAAAAAGATAAAGAACTGAAATATTACCACTACAGAAAACAACCGAACCACAATGATAAATAATAAGAGAGAAAGAAGCAAAGGATATACAAAACAATGAGAAAATAATAAAATTCCAAGAATAAGCCCTCACATATCATACTAACTTTGAATGTAAACAGATTAAACTTTAACTTAAAAGATACAGACTGGCTTAATGGATTATAAAAATATGACCCAACCATATTCCGCATACAAGAAACTCACCTCACCTGTAACGACATATGCACTGAAAGTACAGAGATATAAAAAGATGTCCCATGCTAAGGGAAACCTAAAGTGAGCAAGAGTAGCTATAAGATATCAGATAAAATATATTTTATAAAATAGCAAAATGAGGCAAAGAAGATCATTATATAATGATAAAGAGATTAATTCATCCAGAGAATAAAAAATTCCAAAATATATGCAACCAAAACCAAAATATATATACACACACAGATATATTAAGCAAATATTATTAGATCTAAACAGAGGGATGGATTAAACACAACAATTGTTGGGGAATTTAACACCCCACTTTAAGCACTAGGCAGATCATTTAGACATAAATAAAATCAACAAAGAAACATTGGATTTAAACTGCACTTTAGACCAAACATATCTAACATATATTTACAGAAAATTTTAACCAATAGTTGTAGAACACACACACATGCTTCTCATCAACACATAGAACATTCTCCATGATGGACTATATGTTAGGCTAGAAAACAAGTCTCAACAAATTTTTAAAAATCAAAATCATATTAAGGACCTTTTGAGACCACAATGGAATAAAACTAGAAATCATTAATCAAGAGGAACTTCAGAAACCATACATATACATGAAATTTAAACAGCATGCTTAGGAATTACCATTATGTCAATGAAGAATTTAAAAAGGAAATAAAAAAATTGTGAAACAAATGAAAACATAAACAAAAGATACCAAATCCTATGGGATACAGTAAAAGCAGTACTAAGAAGGAAGTATTTTATATTTATTTATAGAAATAAATGCCCACATTAAGACAGTAGAAAGTTTTCAAAGAAACAACCTCACTATGCACCTTGAGAAACTAGAAAAGCAAGAACAAACCGAACCCCAAATTAGTAGTAGGAAAGAAGTGGCAAGATCAAACCAGAAATAAAGAAAATAGAGTATAAAAAAATTACAAAGGGTCAGCCAAGGGAAGAGTCAGTTTCTGAAAAGATAAACAAAATTGATAAACCACTAGTTATACTAACCAAGAAAAAAAGAATCAGAGACTATGATGAACAACTATACACTAACAAACTGGAAAACCTATAGAAAGTAGATAAATTCCTGGACCACATATAAACTACAAAGATTGAGTAAGGAAGAAATAGAAAGCCTTAATAGATCAATATTGAGTAATGAGATTGACTCAGTAATAAAAGGTCTCCCAGCAAAGAAAAGTATAGGACTGGATGGCCTCACTTTCGAATTTTACCAAACTTATAAAAAAAACTAACAACAGTTACCCTCAAACTATTCTAAAAATTGAAAATCAAGAAGTTTCCATAACCCCTTCTACGAGTCAAGCACTACCCTAATACCAAAACTCAGAGAAGGATGCAACAAATAAATAAAACTACAAGCCAATATCTTTGATGAACACGCACACAACAAGAATACTAGGAAACTGAAACCAATAGCACATCAAAAAGATAATATACAATGTTCAAGTGGGATTTATCCCAGGAATGCAAGGATGGTTCAACATACATAAATCAATAAACATGATACATCACATCAACGGAATGAAGGGCAAAAACCATATAATCATTCAAATACATGTAGAAAAGCATTTAATAAACTTTCATATGCCTTTATGATTAAAAAACTCTGAAACTAGGCATAGAAGGTACATACTTTAATATAATAAAGATCATATGTAGCAAAACCACAGCTTACATCATACTGAGTGGGGAATATATGAAAGCCTTTTCTCTACGAACTAGAATAAGACAAGGATACCCACTTTCACTACTCCTATTCAATATATGCTGGAGAAATTATTCAAAAGAAAGAAATAAAAGGCATCCAAATTGGAGAAGAGGAAGTTAAGTTGTCCCTCTTTGCAGATGATATGATCTTAAATATAGAAAACCTAAAGACTCCACCAAAAAATTCATAGAGCTGTTAAAGAAATTCAGCAAAGTTACAGGATGCAAAATCAATATACAAAAATCAGTAGCATTTTTGTACACCAAGAACAATTGGACTGAAAAATAAATCAAGAAGGCAATCCTATTTACAGTAGCTACCAAAAAAATGCCTAGTAATACATTTAACCAAGGATGTGAAAGACCACTATAAGGAAAACTGAAAAACACTGATTGAGGAAATTGAAAAGGACACAAACAAATGGAAAGACATCCCATGGTCATTGATTACAAGAATTATTATTGTTAAAATGACAATACTACCCAAAGCCATCTATAGATTCAATGCAATCTCTGTCAAAATACCAATGTTGTTTTTCAGAGAAGAGAAAAGACAATCCTAAAATTTGTATGGAACAAAAAAAGAACCCAAATAGCCAAAAAAATCTTAAGCAAAAAGAACAAAGCTGGAGGCCTCACACTACCTGACATCAAAATATATTACGAGGCGATAGTAACCATAACAGCATGGTATAAGTATAAAAACAGACACATAGACCAATGAAATTGTATAGAGAAACTAGAAATAAATCCATGTATTTATAGCCAACTGATTTTTAATGAAGGCACCAAAAACACACATTGGGGAAAGGACACCTTCTACAATAAATGGTGCTGGAAAAACTAGATACTCATGTGAAGAAGAATCAAAACTGACCTCTATCTCTCATATACAAAAATCATTGCAAAAATGGAGTAAAAATTTAAATGTTACAACAAAAATTATAAAACTATTAGAAGAAAATATAGGAGGAAAACTATAGGATATTAGACTAGGCAAATAATTTTTTGGAGATTTCTAATAAAACTAATAGAATAACCATACAATTCAGCAATCCCACTACTGGGTATTTTTCTAAAGGAAAGGAAATCTGTATATCAAAGAGATACTTACACTTCTATGTTCATAGCAGCACTATTCACACTAGCAAAGATATGGAACCAACCTAAGTGTTCATCCACAGATAAAAGAATATGTAGAATAAATGTAGAATATGTAGAATATGAAGAATAAAGAAAATGTAGTGCATGTACACAATGGAATACTATTTAGCCATAAAAATGAAATAATTTCATTTGCAGCAATATGGATAGAACTGGAGGTCATTAAGTTAAGTGAAATAAGTTAGGCGCAGAGACAAATATTGCATGTTCTCACTTATATGTAGGAGCTAAATAATTGATCTCATGGAGGTAGAGAGTAGACTAATAGATACCAAGGCTGGAAAGGCGGGTATGCAGGGGTTAGAGAGATGAAGAGAGATTGGATTTGGGGTAGAAACATACAGTTAGATAGAAGGAGTAAATTCTAATGTTCAATAGTAGAGTAGGGTGACTATAGTTAACAATAACATATGTTCCAAAATAGCTAAAAGAGAGGACTTGAAATGTTCTAAATACACAGAAATGATAAACACTCAAGGTGATGTAGTCCCTAAAACCCTGACTTGATCATTGCACATTCTATGTGCTATGGTTTGGATATCTGTCCTTGCTAAATCTCATGATTCCCAGTGTTGGAGGTGAGGCCTAGTGGGAGGTGTTTGGGTCATGAGGGTGGATCCCTTGTAAATGGCTTGGTGCTGTCTTCCAGTAATGAGGAAGTTCTCTCTCTATTAGTTCCTGTGAAAGCTGGTTGTTTAAAGAGTCTGCCACCTCCCTCCCCTCTCTCTTTCTTCTGCTCTCTTGCCATGTGATCTCTGACATACCAGCTACTATTTTGCCTTCTGCCATGAGTAGAAGCAACCTGAAGCCCTCAGCAGAAACAAACGCTGGTGCCATGCTTCTTGTACAGCCTGCAGAACCATGAGCCAAATAAGCCTTTTTTCTTTATAAATTATCCAGCCTCAGGTATTCCTTTATAGCAATACAAAGGGACTAAGAATCTATGCATCTAAGAAGATATCACATTTACTCTGTGAATATGTACAAATATCATGTATAAAAAAATGAATCACTTCAAAGGAGCCCAATGAACGCCTTTGTAAACATGTCCCAGGGACTGCTAAAAAGTGTGATAGCTAATATTCAGCCTTAAGTTATTTTTTACTGTGTTGTGATACCTCTGCTTGTCTCTAAACTTTCAGTAGTATCTGCTACTCACGCAAAGGCCTTGCTGAGCATGTATGAGTGTTTGTGCAAGTCAGTGGAAGTGATCTGAGTCATGTGACTGGGTTGATGAGATGATGAGTCACACCTTCAGCTGGCTTTGTGTACTGTGTAGGGAGAATTAGAAGGAGAAAGAAAGCAAGATCTCAGAATGGTTCCAGTTTCTTTGATGTTCCATTTGCTCACCAAAGTGGAAAAAAGATATTTTTTAACACTAAAATAAAAATAATTTCTCTGACAGGATCGTTTACAATGGGCAGGCAGTTTTCTCAGGCACTTAATAGTTGTCTCCTAACATAAGACAGAAACTCAGTTGAAGATGTTCAGCAATCACTATCAAGAGATGGGACAGGCTGGCATGTGTGTCACTGCTGTTGGTGATCTTAGAGTTCCATTAACGTTCTCTCCTAGAGAGCACAATTACCCACATCCTATTATCAGTTTTATAGTCCAGAAGCAAATTGTTTTACAACTTGGATTCCCCAGAGATTGTTACACAAAGTGGTACAGGATCATCAGTAAAATGGTTTCAGATCTTTCTAATTCACTTTAATTTTTTTGTAGGGGGCAGGAGAAGCTTGACATTCCATGCAAGTTATTTATTTATATCATCCAATGCATATTGGCTTAAAGCTCTTTGGGTTTCAAGTACCACTTCCAAATGTCAGCCTTTCCGAATCTCTGTGCGGTCATACAAGGCCTCCCCTTCCTCCCCATTTGTAGTCCATTGTGATCCACCCCTGTTCTCCACTTACAATGTGATTGCTAATGATATTTACAAGCACTGCTGCTATGAAAAATAGTGAGAGCTTCCACATCTGCTCATGCATCCTTACGGATATTTTCCCCATTAAAAAAAGCCTTCCATACCAGCATACAAATAAAAATGCCTTAAAAATGTAAACTATTCAATATAGAGTGTTTTAACACTTAATTTCCTTTTTAATCTTCCTTTCATTTGTAGCTACAACATAGTTCTCTTTGATTGGCTACTTACTCTTCTACCTCTTAAACATCAAATTCCAAACACAAAGCTTAAAAAGCAATGTGTCTACAAATTATTAGCTTCTGTTTTCTTTAGACCTCTTTGTTCTAATTTTCTTTGCATTAGAAGTCTGACAATTTTCAGTGGTGTCAGAATGTTTGGTCCTTAATATGAATGATCTTGGAATACAAGAGACATCCAAAGAAGCTCTCCCAGATAAATTTGCTTCTTTAAAGCATTTTCAAATTTCCTCACTTTTCTGTAATATGTTCATATCATTTGAAAAAGTTATTAAAATTTTATAAATATATAATATTGATTTTTTTCTAAGTTTAAGCATAGTAATATGTTTCCATACATAAAATATGTAGGAGGACAAAACACAAAACTCGTTTTTGTTTTTGTTGTGTCCTCAGAGGACAAGGTGTTCTCTAACATATTCTTATATAAAAATAAGAATTAGATACTCCTAAACCTGAAAGGTAGATAAATATTTACATTGTGATTCATATATCTGCTGCAATGTGGAAATGGATAATGCTGGCATGTGATCTTTCATGAACAAGGTGATGCTTAGAGTTTTGAGTAAGTTTATTTCTTGTCATGAGATCCTTATTGTAAGTTATGTTAGTTTTCTGGATCCATTCATGAAAGGTAGTCTTGCTAATAACCTATCTAACAGAAGAAAATAAACTGTCAAACAAAAAGCAAGAAGAATGAACTCACAGCACAACTACTCTTTGTTTAATTAAAACACACACCTGTGGCCCAACTTCTTATCCCTGAGTTCTTTCTCAGACTTGAAGAGCCCTACATGGACAGTATGGGGTGCTAACTCCCTGCTCTAGGTCTCTGCCTCAGTTTCTGCCAAAAACAAAACAAAACAAAACAACAGATTTCAAAGACTCAGATAACCCAGCCTCGTAGATAAATAAAAATAAAAAATTCCCTGACATTTCGTAGCTGGTTCTGTTATCAGTCTACTGAAACAGAGGGGAAAAAAAAGCCATGTTTACCATTTAAAAACACCACACAACTTTCCTCAGCTGCCTGGCACGTCCTTCTTTCCTCCATATGCCACGGCCATTCCCTCCTCTCTCTCTCTCTCTCTCAAGAAAATAAACAATCTTTGTACTTCTTTCTATCCTAAATTCTGTGTGAGAATTCTTTCTCCAACCCAATCTGGGAGCCCCTCATGAGGTCCTCACCCTAACAATTCATACATCAAATATCTATTGAGTAATTGCCATGTGAAAGACACAATTCTAGGCACTGGGGTTGTATCCGTGAACAAAATAGACTAAAGTCCTTATTCTCAGGGGACTTACATTCTTGAGTGTACGTTTATGGGAGAGGAGTAGTAGAGATAGGATAGAAAATAGTAAACATGACAAATAAGTGAATTTTATATTATGTTTAGAAGGCAAAAGTGTTAAAAATAGAGGTGGTTAAGGGGAGGATTGAGATATAGGCAAGAGAGGAACTTCCACAGGATCATGTAGGGTCTAAAGTAAAATAACAGGATCTAGAGCTTTCTAATACAAAATCCATGGTGTTTTGAAATTAAAGGCTTAGATATGATAGTCCCAGCTCTTCACAAATTCTCACATTGTTGAATGTGCCACATTGTTTCAGGTGCATTTATTCAATAAAGGCATATAAATAATTAATACACGAAGATCTAGGGATTTTTATGAAAAGTCTCTCAAATGCTTATGTGCAGCTCCTTTGCTCTGCTCAGGACAAAGATCAAGGTAGTGAATCCTCAGACATTCATCTTGACCACTGTCTGGACTATTCAAGGTGAGTAGAAGACAGGGAATGTTAGAAGGGTGTTAGAAGCAAAGGGTGTTGAGAAGGCCTTCTTTTGATATTTATGGGGCTTCCCACATAAATACTGGGGCAAGAGCACAAATGGAGGTTACAGCCCACACCTTTGTCTTCCTTGTCAAGGAAAACAAAGGAAGACAATGAATAGAGCTTGACACCTTGTCAAGCTCTGTCCATTTCCTTACCCAACAAAAGGGTGCCCCTTGGCCACCTCTCAGGAGGACAGACCTAGGACGGTGGCCTGTGCACAAAGTAGGCTGAAGTCATTGGACAGAAAATTCTTTCCAGGTATATCCTGAGCATGATCTAGAAGGGGCCTGTGGGCTCTGAATGGACACGTTCCCCTGGCTTCAGGCTCTTTAGTGAGTGTGAGGGGCAAGGCCAGAGAAGGGCCATAACAGGGTTCTCTAAGCATGGGGCCCCTGTGAGTGTCACAGCTATCCTGGCTTTAAGGATCGTACTCTGTCAGGGGTAGAGGACAGACAGGGACAACTGAGAGATCCAGTAAGAAAAGGGGTCAGGGCTATCAACTCTATACTGGCCAGATTTTAATCTACTGGGATCACTAGTCCTGGAAGATACCAAGTTGCAGTTTACTGCTAAATCTAATATTAATATTAATTAATTAATATTAATTATAGTTAATCTATAATCAATAATCATACAGGGGTCACACATTCATGATTTAGAATGATTTCCAAAAGAATACTTAAGGATTAAAGGCATTTTAAAACATTTTGTTTATCTGTTTTTTGTAAAGTATTCTTATGATCCCAGTATAAAATTCAAAGGATATAAAAAATATTCAGTGGAAAATAAGCCTTTTTTATACTCCAGCTACCCAAATATCTTTTCTAGAGACAACCACTGTTACTAGTTTCACATGTGTCTTTACAGAGGTAGTTTTATGTACTTACCACTTTAAAAAATTTGGACATTTTATACCCCTTCATTTTTTTTAACTTAATATTACTTGGAGATTATTCTGTACTATATTAGTATATTTAGAGTTTCTACAGAAAATGATGTTTTTTGCCTTCTGTACTCTCCTTCTCCTGATAGTTGAATAGCTGACCTATATTTAAAAATTTTACAAAGAAGTTTTCTACATATGGTCTGTCTTGAAAATCTATAAAACTGTGGTATTGTATTTTTCACAATTCTTCTTCAAGCACTTCCTTTTGATGATTTAATATAAAATTTAAGAGTTAAAAATACAAGAGCATCTCATCCAGAACCATGTTTGGTTTCAATTTCTAGTTCAGTTGTAGTTTTCACAAAGTAGATGAGATGCACAGAAAATTAAAGATAAAAACAAATAAGATTTTTTTGTTGAAGTAGGATACTTCACAGTTTTGATACTCCCTCAAAATTTCCCAAATATCTCTAATGATAAGAGTCGTTTGGGCACTTGTCAATTAAGTTTCCCAGGCTTCTCCCCTGCTTGGGGAATCTCATTCAGTGTGTCTGGAGTGGGGCCTGTAGATTTGCACTTGTAACAAGTAGATTTCAAATTACTGTGTTAGTTATCTATGATCTCAAATTACCTTACAATTTCATGGTTTAAAGCAGCCATTATCATGCATTATCTCTTATGGTTTTTATGGGTCAGTTGTTGAGACAGGGCTTGTCTCTGCTCCACGATTCCTGGAACTTCTGCTGGTTGGCCATAGTTCTGAACCCCAAGTCCTCCAGGGAGCACCTGAGAGCTTGTTCTCCCACATGTCTGGCAGTTGATGCTGCTTGTTACCTGAGAGCCTAGAAGGAGCCATCAGCTGGAACACCTACACATTACCCCTCTTTGTGACCTGTGCTTCCTTTCAATATGGTGGCTACGTTTCAAGGACAGTTGTCTTGAGAGAGAGAGAGAGAGAGAGCCAGGCAGAAGCTCTGTCCTTATTATGTTCTAGCCTAAAAGTTTATACAGCATTACTGCTGCCATACTCCATTGGTTGGGACAGTCACCCACACTCTCCCCAATTCAAGCCAAGAAAACATAGATTCCACCTCTTGGTGGGAGGAGTGTCAGTCACATTGTAAAAAGAGCATATGTATACAGGTATAGCCATCTTTGGAAAATACTCTGTCCCAGGTCACTTTCTGACCACAACAATTCACATTCCCCCTACGAGGATGGAGAATGTACACATTCCACCCCACTGGACTCTCGAGTTTTATCCCATTACAACATCAGGCTCCGGGCTGGGCACTAGAAGGTGGACTGTGGTATCCAGCCTCCCAGACTGCCTCTCCCCACGAGCCTCACCTCCTGGTATTTGTGCCTTTGTGCAGGCTCCCTTGTTGGATCTGGGCTGATGCATGTGACCAAAAGATCACAGCAGAACTGACCATGTGCGATTTCTAAGGGCAGGTTATAAAAGCCATTGCAGCTTCTGCTAGGTCTCTTGATGCTCGCTTTGGGAGAAGCTAGCCACCATGCCATAAGGACACTCAACAGCCCTTTGGAGAGGCCCACGTGGAGAGGAACTGAGGCTTCCTGATGGCAGCCAGCACTGACTTGCCAGCCATGTGAATGAGCCACCTTGGAAGTGGGTCGTCTACCCCCAGTCTAGCCTTTGAATTACAGCCTCCCCAGTGCATGTGTGACCACAACCCCTTGAAAGACTCCAAGGCAGAACTGCCATCCAAGCCTCTTCTGAATTCTTGTCCCTTAAGCCACTGAATTTTGAGATTATTTATTTCATAGCATTAGGTAACTAATGCAGCTCTCCAGGTAAATCTCATTTTACTGGTTATGTAGATAGAGTGCCAAGCAGGGCAGGGAGAAACAAAAGAGCATTGCTGGTGGGAACACCTTTAATCATTATAAACAATCTTGTTATAAGTAAACTGTGTCCACCAAAAGTGAGAAGTAAGGTTCTGCTTCTCATTTTTGAGATATAGCATGAAACAGGATGGAGGTTAACCCCAGAAAGAAGTAGAGAAGATTTTGCTACATTTTTAAGTGTGTGGGAAAAGCAGTTCTGAACTTCAGGTCCTTTAGGAAGAAAAATTTACAATGGGAAAGTTTATCCTTAGATTTTTTTTTAACAGAGTAGAGGCTAGTTCTTACAGAGGAGAAAAGCCCTTATCCTCAGATACCGACTTGAGTTTGTAGGGTTCTTGGCAGATATCAGCCATGCATCCCTTCAAGAATAGGACTATACATGTCCTTTGCCCACTTTTTAAAGGGGTTGTTTGATTTTTTATTGCTGATTTTTCTGAGTTATATATAGATTCTAGTTATCAGACCTTTAAAAGAACTAAAAGTAGAACTACCATTTAATCCAGCAATCCTACTACTGGGCATCTACCCAAAGGACAAGAAGACATTCTATAATAAAGACATTCACACTAGAATGTTTATAGCAGCACAATTCACAATTGCAAAGATGTGGAAACAACCCAAGTGCCCATCAATACATGAGTGGATTAATAAAATGTGGTATAGGTATACCATGGAGTACTACTCAGCCACAAAAAACAATGGTATCTAGCACCTCTTGTATTATCCTGGATGGAGCTGGAGCCCATTCTCCTAAGTGAAGTATCATAAGAATGGAAAAACAAGCACCATATATACTCACCATCAAATTGGTACTATTCGATCAACACTTATGTGCACATATGAAAGTAACACTCATTGGGCATCGGGCAGGTTGGCGGGGGA
>VSMD01019699.1:0-15718 GCA_008750895.1 Mirza zaza | reverse complement strand
CATTGTGCTAGACACAAAAAATGGAGATGGAACAATCCCAAGCCTAAAGAAGGCATTTCATAGTTCCACTCATGATAAAGAGTATCTTTTCCTTGTTTTTACAATGCAAGAAAGAAGAGCATTACTAAGTTTCTGTACCACATATGCAGTTCTATTACTCTATAATTTCATCCTTACCTATAGCCTTCTGTATATGAAACTGAGTAAAATCTGATAAAATGATCCAGTTTTTATCTTTTCCTATGTTACTTTTTGGCTTGTGATCTTGTTTTATGGTAACTTGAAGACAGTCATCCCAGTGCCAACAATTCTGGTGAAAAAATAAAAGACATGTTGCTAGCTCAGTAAAGTTTTCTGGACTTGCACCAATTAATAAAGTTAGAATTGTTTACTAACTACTAATCTTATTGATAGTCCTTTTCTATTTAAAAATTCTTTTAGCAGTATAGAGTACCTATTAAGCCATTCCATTTGTTTATGATAGTATAGCTAAGAGTTTTAAATTGTATATATTTCAGTTTGTCAAAACCATTAAGATGAACTGTAGTCCATCCTACAAAACTCTGTAACTTAAAAGTAATGTAATTGTAATTATATTTATAGAACCTTAGTAGAATCAAGGTGTTAACGGACAAAATATTTTAATTCTAGCAAAGAGCAAGCAACCACTCCAAAGATGCTTTTTCTCCTGAATTTTGTCTTCTCCTCCATTATTTATGATTTATTCTTATCACAGAACTAATAGATTAAGGTGCCTTTTACTTGGTTATACTTATAAAATATGATCCTATCTTTTTTTTTCATATACTAAATATTATGCTATTCCTCTGCTTCCAAAATAAAGAATTTGGATCTATAACTGCATAAATTATTAAAAAGCTGTCTCTCACTGGTCACAGTTCCATAAATGGTTCAGTGATCTGAAATCTGGGAGAGTAGTATTTGTACAAAGGAGGTCAAATTAGAATAACTGCTGCATTCAGAAGCCAATAGCTAATCACTGTTTCACAGAATGTTCTCAATACCAAAATGCCATATCTGTATTATTATACCACTTACTGATTTTTTGCTTTCAAAAAATACTTAATTTTTTTTTTTTTTTTTTTTTTTTTTTTGAGACAGGATCAAGTTCTGTCAGGCAGGCTAGAATGCAGTGATACTATCATAGCTCACAGCAACCTTAAACTCCTGGACTCAAGTGATCCTCCTGCCTCAGCCTCTAAAGTAGCTGGGGCTAGAGGCGCGCACCACCATGCCTAACCAATTTATTTTTTTGTAGAGTTGGTCTGGCTCCTGCTCAGGCTGGTCTCAAACTCTTGGCCTCAAGCAATCCTGGGCCTCCCAAAGTGCTAGGATTACAGGCCTGAAGCACTGCACTCTGCCAAAAAAATATCAAATTTTTGACCAAGGTCAGAAAGCTTCAGGATAAGTAAGAACAAAGATGTTAGGTTCAGGTCCGGTTAAAAATTTAGACACCTTGCCACTACAGGAGTTAGTCTCCAGTATCTGAAGAATACATTCAGACATAGGTCTTTCTGAGCAGAGTAGTGATTGCCTGATTGCCGGGGACTGGGAAGGGGAAGGAATGAGGAGGGACAAATAATGTGCACTTGGGTTCCTTTTGGAGTGATGATTCATCTTTGAACTACGTAGAGGTGATGGGTACATAAGACTGTGAATGTACTAAATGCCACTGAATTGTACACTTTAAAATGGCTAATTTTATCTGAATTTCACCTCAGTAAAAAATTATTTTGAAAAAAAAAGCAGTCTCTTCTTATAGGGATAGACTTCGTTCGGTGAAGGCCTCAACAGCACAATATACACCAGCAGGGAGATCAGATACCATCACTCCCACTTCACACAAAGCCCTATGGAAAACTTACAGAATTCCCTCAGGTGGACCCCCGTTTCAATAATAGCCAATTAATTAACACTCAACGCCATACTGAATTCATTTTGGTAAGCATGAAAAAACAGCAAACTATTTATCAGAACTTTCTAGAAAGCAGCACCACTGGTCACCTAGAAATCCCCTACAGGCAACAGAGAAGGAACACCAGGGTGGAAATGGTAGAAGCCATTTTTTTAAAGGTTTTTGTTCTGGGTGGAGGGTACTCGGTGAGGATTCAATAAGCCTCAAACATTACAATTTAACGTAGGTGCTTAATTACAACGGACGCATTTGCCGATAGGGCAACGTCTCACGGTGAAATGCGAAAACCCACTCCGAGAGTCCTGTGGCGACGAAGCTCTCAACCAACGCTCACCGCCATACCCATCGGCGGGAAAGCCGCCTCCACCAGCCAAAGAGGGCGGAGCCTCAGAGGGCACTCCCGCCACGAAGCGCGAGCTGAGCCGCTGAGCTTCCGGGGAATCGTAGTTTTAGTCGCCCACACATCTCTTATTCTGGCCAGTATAGAGTAACTCAGAAAACTACAACTCCCAAAGTGCTCCGGGGTGGCGAGCGGCCGCCGCCGTGACGACTGTGGCGGAGAAGGCCCGGAGAAGCTCTGCGTTCTGGAGTAGCTCTGCTTGGGCCGGTGGTAGATTGCAGGCTGCTGGTGTCGCGGCTGAGGAGAACGGCGAGTGGGTTCGGCATTTCCTTTCGGGATCCCTACAACGATGAGCGCTGCCAGAGAGTCTCACCCGCATGGGGTGAAGCGTTCAGCCTCCCCAGACGACGATGTAAATAACAATGGCGGAGTGGAGGAGGGTTGAGGCCTACTAAAGGCTGGGGTAGGCCGGGAAGGGTGGATGGAGGAGGAAGCGCCTGAGGCCCCGAAGTGGGAGGACCGAGGGGGAGGAACCAGAAGAATGGGAAATATCTCCCTTTCTTTATTAGAATCAGAAGGTTTGTGGAGGTCCACACGCTAATTGCTGGAGACCTGTGTGGGATGGGGAATTGAGGAATTAAATCCTGAGAGGGTCAAGAAGTGAAAGAGCTTAGTCAAGGGATCCTCATGTTTGCGTTTTCGAGGGTTAATGAAGCTACGTTCTTGGGCCTTTTTACTCAGGATACAGACGGCAAGACTCCTTGTTTAAGTTTAAAATCTTTCTGTGACAGTGTCAAAATGTTCGTGCACAAATGGAGAGATTTTTCCGGCCTGGATGAATTTTGCAATGTACTATTAAGAGTTAACCTTAACTCTTAACTGTACTAGTAAGAGTAAATGGAGAACAGTATTGAACCGAAAAAATATGCCAGGGGGTGTAATTTGGTCCAGACGTATGGTGGTGCAGTCTAAGATGAGATCTAGCAACCCATTTTGATGTCAAGTATCTCCTCCTCCTTCCCTAGCCTTCCCCTCAAACACTCCCTCCCAGCTTACCAATTTAAATAGCAAACCATTCGTCCCGTAAAGTAACAAATTAAATATTTACTACTGTGCCAGGTGTTGGGAATTCAGAGATGAATAAATATGGTGCTTATGTTAGGCTTTTTTGTATTATTTGTCCTAGCTCCTAGTGCAGTGTCATGGAAACTGCAGGTAACTAGTAAACGTGAAACTAGGTCCTTCATACAATGGATAAAATGCCTTGGGAAAGTCGGTGGGGAAATTACTGGAGGGCGTTTGGAGAGGTTCTATTTAAGGATGATGAAGGGAAATCTAGTTTTCATTGATTGTTTAAAGCACTATCAATCTGAGTGTTTAGAGTTTATTTTCTAGAGTACATTTCAGAGCCTTTCATAATATCTTACTTTGTGAACCATGAAAGGCTCACTGAATACTACTTTGTAGCAAACGAAATGGTTTTAACATACACCCCTTCTTTTGGTGGAAGGTGTGGTGAAGACTGTCAAATTAAGGGTATTTAAAGCAGTGGATTTTAGCTCTGCAGAAAGATTAGTAATCAATAAAGATTTGGGGATGAATGGTTATCTAGTGTGGTTTATTCATGCCCTCTCTTCTGTCGCTGCTAGCTTTTAGCTCTTTTCTTGTTTGTATGGTAATTCAGTTTTTGTCAGGAATTTATCCAGGCTTTGAATAACCTGGCTGCCATTTAAAAAGTTACTACATTGTTTTCCTCCTGGTATTTAACTGACTTGATTGTTAGGATATTAGACACCTGTTTTGCTAGACTCAGAAATCAACAACCTCTAGCTTGACAGAAAACTGGTGATATTATGCAATTTAACAAAGTTAGAGGGATTTAGTAATTGCTATAGCTTCTGATGAGGTCTTTAAGACCTTTTCAGATCCTATAAGCATTGTCTTTTCAGAGGCAGCATTTGAGGACATGGTATTTGCTGTTGGTACTTTAAGGTCTTTGAAAGGAATAACTGAAAGGACTTAATGAGTTTTTTAAAACATTGGGATTAGAAATTGTAAATGATATGGTTATTTATGTAAACATTGAAAATGTTTGCTCTTTTAATAGAAACAGAAGCCAGAAAGTTGGTTTTTAGATAATTGTTTTTAACTTAATTCTATACATTTTATAGTAGTTAATAAACTACTTTCAATATTCTATCTGGTTTGGTCATATAATATGTAGAAAAAGTAGAGGATGGCCAAAGGATCAAAGCAAGTCACTTAGCCCCTCTGTGTCTCAGTGTCCTTACTTATTAAATGGACTATTGTTAAGAAGCTCTTGAGAAAAAGTAAGTGAAAAGTGATTTGTAAGTTATAAAGCACTGTAATTCTTAGGTCTTATTATTCTTTTTTTTTTTTTTTTGAGACAGTCTTGCTTTGTTGCCCAGGCTAGAGTGAGTGCCATGGCATCAGCTTAGCTCACAGCAACCTCAAACTCCTAGGCTCAAGCATTCCTACTGCCTCAGCCTCCCAAGTAGCTGGGACTACAGGCATGCGCCACCATGCCCGGCTAACTTTTTCTATATATATTAGTTGGCCGCTTAATTTCTTTCTATTTATAGTAGAGACGAGGTCTTGCTCTTGCTCAGGCTGGTTTCAAACTCCTGACCTTGAGCAATCCGCCAGCCTCAGCTTCCCAGAGTGCTAGGATTACAGCCACCGCACCGGGCTGGTCTTATTATTCTTAAGGTAGTATTTTAAAGAAGCCTCTCTTTGTAGATAAGGAATTACAACTGAATGTCAGGTCCTGGCTTACAGAGCAAATGATTTAGTGAGAATTAGAACTGAAGCTTCACTAGTACTTTTTTTAAAAACTATATTGAGGCAGAAATAGTTAAGAACTAAATGGCCTATAAAAAGATATGAGGAGTCAGTCACATGGGAAAAAGTAGAGATTTGGAATTTAGGTAGCCAAAATTATGTCAGCATATAAGCCCCTCCACCAAAAAGAATTTAGAAGAACCGCATGTGGGTCCAGTATGACACAATGCTTTAATAAGTCTCATCTGCCTAAAAGAAATTGTTTATTAGTGTTTTTTATATTCTTTTAGTCTTTTACAAATAATTTTCAGAAGAATAAAGGAGTAGTGAAAAACTTTATTAGCAATTTTAATAGGAATTTAACAGTAGCAAGCCCAGATTTCTATTCTATATTTTCCTCATTTTGATGGTTTATACATTTGTCACACCATGTACTTAGGGGATTGGTTCCAGGACCCATCCATCCCCATACCCAAATATGAGTGTACTCAAGTCCTGTGGTCAGCCTTGTGACCTGTGTATAGGCAAAGTTGGTCCTCCATTTATAGAGGTTTCACCACATGCCATTCCATGTTTGGTTGGGGGAAAAAACACATAGAAGTAGACACTTGAAGTTGAAACCCATGTTGTTTGAGGGTCGAGTATATACCCAAAATGGTTAGCAACCTCTGAATACAGCTAATTACTCATCAGCTGTCACGTGTGAACCTAGAACATGGCATAGAACCTATAATCATATCTCATACCTATTTCTAATAGGTTTTAGCTTTTAGTACTTTTTTTTTTTTGAGACAGTCTCATTCTGTTGCCCAGGCTAGAGTGCCGTGGCATCAGCCTAGCTCACAGCAACCTCAAACTCCTGGGCTCAAGCAATCCTACTGCCTCAGCCTCCCAAGTAGCTGGGACTACAGGCATGTGCCACCATGCCTGGCTAATTTTTTCTATACATTTTAGTTGGCCAATTAATTTCTTTCTATTTTTAGTAGAGATAGGGGTTTCTTGCTCAGGCTGGTTTCGAAATCCTGACCTTGAGTGATCCACCCGCCTCAGCCTCCCAGAGTGCTAGGATTACAGGCGTGAGCCACCGCGCCCAGCCTTATTACTTCTAGTTCTTGCATTCACATCATCAGAATGTAATACTTAAGAAATTTTTGAAATCTTTGATTGCTTACAATTTTGTATTGAAGACGGGTTTGTTATCTTTCTTCCATAATTGCAAAGCATTTTCATTTTTAGATTATAAAGTCAATTAGAATGATCAATGCAATGAATGTTTTTATTAAATATTTCTGTATCATCTTTTGCCTTCTAGTCACCTTTGTATACACCCCTGTCCTCACCCTTTTCCCATTAACAAACCAAATCAAGTATATTTTGATTCATACAACATCATAAAAAATTAAATAAAATAGTCACACATTGGAAGGTAAGTCCTTCCTGCTGAATGACTCTCCTAATGAGAGCATCATATTTCTTGTTTGTCTCTTTTTTCTTTGTCTTTCATCAGTTCTTAGGTTGGACAAAAGTCATTAGGTATTTCGTCATCCAAGGACTCATAGTCTGAGATTTTTGCACAATTTCACCATTATTGTTAGTTTAGAATACTACTACTTGTCATTTTGTATTCGCCTTATCCGTCTGGTAATTGTGAAATGCCTTCTGTCAGTATTTTTTTCTTTGCCATAATGGTGGAAAATGAAAAATTCTAAATTCTCATCTGTGTTCAATGAAAGCTAAAAGCAGACAACAGAGGCTCGATGTCTTCTTGAAAGTTGATGATGTAATACTTTTGACAGTGTAGTGAGAAAACTATTCCACCATTCTATTTTCTTATTTAGTCATTTTTAGGATTAAGATAGTTATTAGTGTTTTGTAATAATTGATGAATTATAATAATTCTTACATTTGTTCCAAGATGTAGGGAAAAATATGATCACTAGGATTCCATAATGTTTCTTAGATATATAAAAGGGTTCAGTGGACCTTTTTTTTTTTTTTTTTTTTTTTGAGACAGAGTCTTACTCTGTTGCCCAGGCTAGGGTGCCATGGCATCAGCCTACCTCACAGCAACCTCAAACTCCTGGGCTCAGGCGATCCTCCTGTCTCAGACTCCCAAGTAGCTGAGACTACAGGTGTGCGCCACCATGCCCGACTAATTTTTTCTATTTTAAGTTGTCCAGATAATTTCTTTACTTTTTTTTTTTTTTTAGTAGAGACGGGGTCTCGCTCTTGCTCTGGCTGGTCTCAAACTCCTGAGCTCGAACGATCTGCCTCGCCTCCCAGAGTGCTAGGATTATAGGCAAGAGCCACCGCGCCCCGCCCAGTGGACCCATTTGATAATTGCAAGATAGAGTGGGGTTTAGTCTATTTTTGAAAATGAGTAAATTTTATTCTTT
This sequence comes from Mirza zaza, assembly GCA_008750895.1. Lineage (NCBI taxonomy): Eukaryota > Metazoa > Chordata > Mammalia > Primates > Cheirogaleidae > Mirza > Mirza zaza. The sequence goes on along the minus strand of VSMD01019699.1, from coordinate 8,244 downwards.
AGAAGACATTTAAGAAAGAATAAAAGTCATGACATCTCAATCCTAACAAATAATTAGAACTGCTAAAAAAAGAAACCAAAAAATTAAAATTGGGTCTAGTGGAATGTGGTGATATCCCGTCCCTTAGAATATCACTAAAGATAGAATTTTTAACTTCAACCAGCAACTGTGGCAGCCTTCTAGTTTCAAAGTGCTAGGTGCTCTAGGGCCCTGCAAGGCTCTAGGGCAGTGAGTCTCAGAGTATAGTCTCCACATCAACAGCATCAGCATCACTTAGGAATCTGTTAGAAATTCAAATCCTTGAGTTCTCACCCCAGACCCACTGAATCAGAATCTCTGAGGCTGTTTTAATAAACTGAGTGATTCTGATACAAGCAAACTTTTTGAGACCCAGAGCTCTGGCTGCACAAGAACTAACTAAAGGATTCTGCTGTGAGGCAATAGAAACAGAAATAGTAAATTTGAATTTAGTATATAGGCTTAACGTTCTAAGCAAGAAAAATGTACTTATGTATAGTTAAACACAGGAAAAAACCGTTGGCATTACAGGTTTAAAATTTTTAATACTTATTTTTAATGCTAAAAATATTAATGCACTAATTTCTTTCTTAGCTTGGATCTAGCAATTGGGAGGCAGCAGACTTGGGTAATGAAGAGAGAAAACAAAAATTCTTGAGACTGATGGGTGCAGGAAAGGTAAGCATTGGATGATATGCATTTATCTTTTCTGTGAAAAATAATGCCAGTTTTGTGTGTGTGTATGTTTAGTGAGAAGAACTGAATACACTTGGATCCCATTTTCTTATTTTGCATGATTACTTTCAGCTTTAGGAAATACACCCAACCTAACCAACCACTTAAAATTTATATTATTTCTGAGCTACTTGTAGGATTCTCAGTGCCTCTATCAGTAAAGTTTGGAGACTATACAGAGGAAAAATTTGGTTCAAGGATTCTCTGTGAAAAAAAAGGATGTTGAATCTTACGACTTGTCATCTGCTAGCCCAGTGATTTAATAGAAAATGTTTCTTCTGGGCAGGTTATCTTGTGGGAACCTCTGGTCAAAGTCAAAAGTGTATCATATTTTATACCTCCCTCCAGCCCTTGAAGTAGTAACCAAGGGAATACCTTTATTAGAAACATTTTAAAACTGTACTTTCAGGGATTATTTCTACAGTGAAGTTTGTCTGAATGTATAGACCACTAGGGAAATCCAATTCTAAAAATGTTCAAGATATTTTGAAATGCCTCTCAGTTTGATTAATGTAATAGAAGGTGCAATTGACCCTTGAACAATGCAGGGGTTAGGAGTACCGGCTCCCATGCATTCAAAAATCTGCATATAACTTTTGATTCCCCAAAAACATAACTACTGATAGCCTACTGTTAACTGGAGGCTTACTGATAATGTAAATAGTCAACACATATTTTGTATGTTACATGTGTTATATACTACATTCTTACAATAAAGTAAGCTAGAGTAGAGGAAATGTTATTAAAATCATAAAAGAAATTATATTCATTAAATGGATATGGATCAAAATAAAGGTCTTCATCTTCATTTTCATGTTGAGTAAGCTGGAGAGGAAGGATTGGTCTTATTGTCTTGGGTAGCAGAGACAGAAATAAATTCAAGCATAAGTGGACCCACACAGTTCAAACCCATGTTGTTCAGTGGTCAACTGAATAAAATACAGATGCCAGGAAAACACCTATTGTAAAAACCTTTATCCTAGCAATTTATTTTTACACACAAATACAGTGGTCTGTGGACATTTATTTTTTATAAGCAAGTAATTATTTTTCTAACGTTGTCCCAATAGTCTTCCTACAAACTAAATAGGAAAGAAATAGGAAAACATTTTTTTCTCTTTTAAGCATCTTAAAATGAAATTCTGCCCTTTGCTTTGTTATACATATGGGAATACATAACGTGCATTTTGCCAAAAATTATTGACTACCTACTGCATGCCAGGTACTGTGCTGGGTGTTGGGATCACATAGAGCAAAAATACATATTTGGAGCCATCATGCAATGGAGGAAACCAGATAATAACAATACAGAATTATACTTACTATGAGAAAGCCATGCACATAGTGCTGTGGAATCACAGAAAAGGATAGCTAATTCTGGTGTAGCAGTATAAGAAGGCATCCCAGAAATAGAATTGATCTGAATCTGAAAGGATGAGAAGGCGTTAGCTGTACTACAACAGTAGGGTTGGGGATAGGAAGAGGTCATGTAAAATATTGAGACCTATTTAAAGGAAGCATTTGTATAATATCTCATTAAACCAGATTTTTCAGTAATTTGTCATAGAAAGTAATCTTGGTTTTTGCAAATACATTAAGTCCTCACTTAACATCCTCTATAGGTTCTTGGAAACTGAGTTTAAGCAAACTGACATAGAGTGTGTCTTCAAATAAAGTTATTTTGTTATGACATTGATGAGGGGAAAAAATGGTTTTGTTATGCATCATTTCACTTAAAGTCAAAGTTTTGAAGAACCTATTGATGAAGTTAAGTGAGGATTTAATGTAAAAGATTTGCTAATGGTATATAATGTAATTAATAGTCTAGGGGGTATGCATAGTCAACCTGGTAGAATGAAAACTCTTCAAATACTTAGGAAGAACATCCTAATATAAAATTTGGCTATCAGTAAATAGATTGTTTAGCATACATGAAATTCTTTACAAGCAAGGCCAAGATTATAGCTTTTACCTTCATATGGGCTGTTTAGATTTATTCTGTTTTATGGCCAGAAAGTGTAATCCTAATCCTAGCCAGCTGCTATGAATATTTTATTGGTCACAGGGAGAACCAGCTAAGAAGTATGAATAGATCGGTGCAGTATTATCATCACCCTAGAATAACTTAATTCCATTATATTTATATTCAATTCTTGTTAATGGTGTATCTGTTTTGCAGTCTAAAGTTAGCAGCACATTGAGTGATTGATTTATTTGCATGTAAGGCAGTGAGGATTAATGCTTGAAGCTTTTCAGTAGTATCATGCTTGTGTATGGAGAATGTCTCTGCCGTTGTTTCAGGAAGAGTTGTTACTATCTTTACAGATGATTGGTTAATTAATAATGGTTTGCAAAGTCCCATTTAATTCTTACCTTCACTCTGTTTTAATGAACAATTTATTTCTCATAAAACTAAATATGAACCATAAAAAGTGAATTGGACTAATAAATTGAGAGTACTTATATAGCCTGATTAATTGGTAACTTTGAATCTTTTTTTTTTTTTTGAGACAGTGTTTCACTTTATTGCCCAGGCTAGAGTGAGTGTCGTGGCGTCAGCCTAGCTCACAGCAACCTCAAACTCCTGGGCTCAGGCAATCCTGCTGCCTCAGCCTCCCAAGTAGCTGGGACTACAGGCATGTGCCACCATGCCCGGCTAATTTTTCTATATATATTTTAGTTGGCCAATTAATTTCTTTCTGTTTATAGTAGAGATGGGGTCTCGCTCTTGCTCAGGCTGGTCTCGAACTCCTGAGCTTAAACGATCCGCCCACCTCGGCCTCCCAAAGAGCTAGGATTACAGGCTTGAGCCACCGCACCTGGCCTGAATCATTTATTTTTATGTTTTATAGTACTAGATTGTTTTTAATTCTGTTCTTTTTGACAGGTTGAGGTAGCAGTTTATTGTCAAATAGTAAAGAGCTAGCTAGTTAACTACGGTATATATTTTAAAATCTATCACTTTGTACATTATAAGTCTGTTTTTTCATTTTTGCTAAATTTTATTTGCTTTCACTTCATGAGATATATTTGAGTCAGAGAAGGTGGGAAAGTTAAAGCAACTCATTTTACTGGCCTTTTAGAAAGAAAAATGTTAGATTGACTCAATTTTCTTGTTTTATATCCTTCTCATTTAAAATTCCAACCTGATCTCCACACCTGACTCTGTTTTGTTTTAATTCCACTTACTACCTCTAACATTATAATTATTATGTTTTTGTGTCTCCCCTCCCCATTCCTACCCTTGCTAGAATGTAAGCTCCTTAAAGGGAGGGACTTTAGTCTTTTGTCTTCAGTGTATCCCAGAAACCTGGAATTGTAATAGTTCCTAACACAAACACCAAATATTGTGTTAAATTAGTAGTCTCAAATTCTAATAGATTTTCAACCTTTTTATAGAAAGAACATACTGGTCGTCTTGTTATAGGAGATCACAAATCAACATCGCACTTCCGAACAGGTAAGAAAGTAAAATATAATTAGACTGGAGGTGCTAAATTTGGAATATTTATACATATTTTGGGATATTCTAACTTCTGTATATAATTGTGTAAAATAAAATGATTAAAATACAAGGATTGGAAATGTGTAATACATAAGCATGTTATATATATCGCATAAAGTATCAAGTATCACGTACTTTGATAAAAGAAGGTAGAAGATATATCAATATGATATTCTAACCAAGAAACTAACCTTTTTTTTTTTGTCTTTATTTTTACTGATTTGATTCAAAACATGTATTTTAATTGTAGTGAGGTTTTATGCCTCATCTTGCCAACTGTGGCATATATAGAATTTTTTTCTCTATATAAGTTATTTAGCATATGTTATAGTTGGCATACTGTACTGGTTTGGAGTTTATTCACTAAGTTTTTTTCTGAAATCTTTGAAGAATATAAACTAGTTGCACAGCATGAAGAAATAAACTTATTAAAAATAATTTTATGGGCCGGGTGCGGTGGCTCACGCCTGTAATCCTAGCACTCTGGGAGGCCGAGGCGGGTGGATTGCTCAAAGTCAGGAGTTAGGAACCAGCCTGAGCAAGAGTGAGACCCCTGTCTCTACTAAAAAATAGAAATTAATTGGCCAACTAAAAATATATAGAAAAAATTAGCTGGGCATGGTTGGCACATGCCTGTAGTCCCAGCTACTTGAGAGACTGAGGCAGAAGGATCACTTGAGCCCAGGAGTTGGAGGTTGCTGTGAGCTAGGCTGATGCCATGGCACTCTAGCTGGGCAACAGAGTGAGACTCTAAAAAAGTAAAATAATAATTTTATGGAAAATTTTTTAAAACTGAAAATGAATTTAAATTTTAATTCAGTCTGCTGAAAGGTGAAATTATCACCTATATAAAAATTGACCATAGACTAGGCATGATGGGTCACACCTGTAATCCCAGCTACTAAAAAGGCCAAGGCAGGAGGATCGGTTAAGCCCAGGAGTTTGAGACCATCCTGGGCAACATAGCAAGACTTCGTCTTTACAAAAAAATAAAACAATTAGCCAGTCATGGTGATACTCACCTGTAGCCCCAGCCACTTGGGAGACTGAGGTGGGAGGATCACTTGACCCCTGGAGTTTGAGGGTTCAGTGAGCTATGATGCTACCCTTGCACTCTAGTCTGGGCAACAGAGCAAGACTCTGTCTCAAAAAAATAAAATGGACCCTAATCTTGGACATTATTAATAACAAGTCCTAATGACCTAGATTAAATTTAACAAAACTTTGAATAGCTTTATACTGATGTAGCATATGTAGCACATTTTAAAAATTAATAGATCTTTTATTTTTCTCATGTGAAATAATTACTTCAAATTAATTTGCATTGCTGCATAAGGCAAAAAGTATCCTGAGCTTTGCAGAATGGAAAAATATTTCAGCTGTTGCATTTACTCTTTTAAAATTGGAAACTTTAAAAGTGAGGCAAATACCCTTTGTAATTAAATCTGAAATTCCTTTTTATATTTGTATTTACAAATTAAAATATAGGCCAGGAGTGGTGGCTCATATCTGTAATTCCAGCACCTTGGGAAGCTGAGGCAGGAGAATTGCTTGAGGTCAGGAGTTTGAGACAAGCCTGGGCAATGTGTAGCCAGACCTTGTCTCTAAAAATTCTTTTAAAAATTAGCCAGGCATGATGGTGCACACCTGAAGTCCTAGCTTCTTGGAAGGCTGAGGCATGAGGCTCACTTGAACCTGGGTGTTTAAGACTAGAGTGAGTTATTATGATACCACTGCCCTCCAGCCTGGGGAACAGAGCAGAGACCCTGTCTCCAAAAATAAAAAACCATGCACGGAAAGCTCCAGTGGTATTGGTAATGTTCTTGTTCTTGAGTGGTAGGTTTAGTAATTGTTTAGTGTTCTGCTTTATAACTTGGATACAATAGAATATATATAAAACATATATATCTCAAATGCTGCATAAGAAATTTTTTTTTAAAGTTAATGTTGCTTCAGTAAACGTGATATGCAAAGAGAGGCAGAAAGGAGAGCCATCATAGGATTGTTTTATTTAGCCATTCTCTGAACAGAATTGCCTGCGTTTTTTCACTATTTCTGTTCAAAGACAGATGCTTGTTTGTTGCAGGAGTTTTTTTTAGGTGACTAGGAGAAAACTTTAAGGAGAACATTCATTTGTTATACTGTAAATAAGCTAAAACATTTAATAGACAAAGTGCTTAGTAATTAACATTTATCTTGAGGCAATTCTTTCTGAGACTTTTTTGTTTGAATTATCACATAGAAATTATTTTTATTGTCTATTAGGTAACCACCTGTGATATAAAAGCATATTCACAAAATTCATTATAAAATTAGTCATAATTAGAGAAATCAGCCCTGAATATAATAGCATCTGTATTATGGGTTTTTTTGTGTAATCAAATGTTTTTATTAATTCGACTAAACATAACCAAAGTACACTGGACATGCAGGGGAAGAAGACAAGAAAATTAATGAAGAACTGGAGTCTCAATATCAGCAAAGTATGGACAGTAAATTATCAGGAAGATATCGGCGACATTGTGGACTTGGCTTCAGTGAGGTAGTAATTAACTTATTTTCATTGACTGGGAAGATAATTTTCAATTTGATACCGTTTATTTTTGTTGGATTACCCTAGCAATCAAAAATCCTGTGTATACACCTCTATTTATACAGTTACTTAAAATAATTGTTATATGCCTTACTGAGTCCCTATAGATAATCAGAAGAGATGTTTTTAAGGATTTAAAAATAGATTTTCTAATACCAGCTTAATGTAAATTCTGCCTAATCATTAGGGCACATTTTTAATAGGCATGAACAACATGTTCACAAGTTAGATAAAATATTTCATATAGGCCGCATGTGTTGGCTCGTGCCTATAATCATAGCACTCTGGGAGGTTGAGGTGGGAAGATCGTTTGAGCTCAAGAGTTCGAGACCAGCCTGAGCAAGAGCAAGACCCCATCTCTACTAAAAAAATAGAAAGAAATTAGTTGGACAACTAAAATATATATATATAAATAAAAAAAATTAGCCGGGCATGGTGGCACATACCTATAGTCCCAACTACTTGGGAGGCTGAGGCAGAAGGATTATTTAAGCCCAGGAGTTTGAGGTTGCTGTGAGCTAGGCTGATGCCACGGCACTCTAGCCCGGGCAACAGTGAGACTCTGTCTCAAAAAAAAAAAAAATTTTCATATAAGGTTAAAATACTGGTTTAGGAGAATTCTTTCTCACTTGTTTCCTAGGTGATCTCTTCATATTACAAATTAATGTGTAACTACTATTTACTCAGCATAATATGTAAAACATTGATAGTTGATTTCCACATAAAGATTAGTGGTTAACTTGCCTTATTTATTTAAAAAATATTATTTCAGGAGGATAACAATGGTTTTCAAACTAGGAGGATGAGGGAACAAGTGAGTGGTTATCAGAGTTCTTAAAATCCTACTGCAGTCTCAAGTATAAAACACATGAAATGTGTTTGATTCCTCAGTTCTTCCCTCAGCAGCCTCTGATTATAATACAGTCTTAAAGTGGACTATTCTTAAGATTGATAAAAATTGGGGTCTTTCTCAGTTTTTATACTGGCTAATAGTATTTATTCGTAAAAGAGTCTATTAATGTTTTAGGTAGAAGATCATGATGGAGAAGGTGATGTGGCTGGAGATGATGACGATGATGATGATGATGATTCACCTGATCCTGAAAGTCCAGATGACTCTGAAAGTGATTCAGAGTCAGAGAAAGAAGAATCTGCTGAAGAACTCCAAGCTACTGAGCACCCTGATGAGGTGGAGGATCCCAAAAACAAAAAAGATGCAAAAAGCAACTATAAGATGATGTTTGTTAAATCCAGTGGTTCATAACTTCCAAACACTCAGTCTTTGTATTAAAAGTAAGCCTTATTGTTATAATGCACAGTGGAGGACTGCTTATAGAGCACAGACCTTTGTATTATAATTTTTAAAAAGGCCCTTTTAAATAATTACAAAGAG
>VSMD01019697.1:0-47685 GCA_008750895.1 Mirza zaza | reverse complement strand
TTTATAGCAGCACAATTCATAATCGCAAGGCTGTGGAAGCAGCCCAAGTGCCCATCAATCCAAGAATGGATTAATAAAATGTGGTATATGTATACCATGGAGTACTATTCAGCTCTAAGAAACAACAGTGATATAGCACATCTTATATTTTCCTGGTTAGAGCTGGAACCCATACTACTAAGTGAAGTATCCCAAGAATGGAAAAACAAGCACCACATATATTCACCAGCAAACTGGTATTAACTGAGCAGCACCTAAGTGGACACATAGGTACTACAGTAATAGGGTATTGGGCAGGGGGGAGGGGGGAGGAGGGTATATACATACAGATTGAGTGAGATGTGCACCATCTGGGGGATGGTCATGCTGGAAACTCAGACTTGTGGGGGGAGGGGGGAAAGGGCATTTATTGAAACCTTAAAATTTGTACCCCCATAATATGCTGAAATAAAAAAAATAATAATTATTATATATGTATCACATACACATACACACAGAGAATCTTAAACTGGTAGAAATTTTTAAAATATTACATCACCATGATTCATTATCAGCTGTAAACAAGGCATCTTATTTGAGTTAATTAAGTATTATTCTTGAGAGATCTGTAAAATTAACCTTCATTATCTGGATATAGAGGTCCAGAATGTTACATAAAGCTAGTATTGTGTGGCCCTCATTATTGCCTGCCTTCAACCCTCCTGGAGCCATAGTTCACTCTGTGGATATCTTGATATCTACTGAATGGGCCAACTCCCCTGTCTGTGCAATGTCTTCCCAATCCTCCTCCTCCCCTCCCCTTTGTGTGACTAACTGCCCCATATCAATTTATCTGATTTTCCCTCCCTGACTCTGCAGTCCCTTCCTCTGAGCTCCCATGGTACTCTGCTTCTCTTTCCTTCATGAGACTAATCACAACATTTAAACTAAACCACATCTTTTCATCAGAAATAACTTCTGATAAATATTTCTAAAGTAAAATTACAATACTAAACCAGGGCTTAAATTAGGAAAAAAGATTTGTATGAACTGATGCTGAGAAATTACTTTTGAATTGGAATGGTGAAATTATATGGGAAAATAATAACCAGATGACTTGGTGAGTGTAGGAGAGTTTTGAACAGCCCCTATTCTTCTAGGAGCGTACACTAGGATTTATTATGGCAGTGGTATTTTAAAAGCCAAATGATAGCTAATTGGCTTCTCTGAATAAAGTATTTCATAGAAAATGTTCCTACTTGACCACACGTTTCAGAATTAACTCTCATATGGGAATTTATAACAAGTAAAACTTAAATCTAAGAAAAATATACAGTTTTTTATTTAGTATTTTAACAATGCACATTAGAGGCCAGTGACAGACATTGTTGCAAAAATTTTATTTCTGGAGATGAGCCCAGCATGGGATAAGCAAATTTTCTTCAAGTAGGTTCAATTTCACAATCTCAGAGACTAGTCAGTAACTGCTTTAATAATTAAGCTTTTCTTAAAATGCTTAAAGGCAGATACAAATTCTTTGAAATTGAATCCAAAAGAGGAACTATCAAGCTAGTGACTTCTGTGAAAAGAAACAGAATGAAAACAAATGTATTGTGTACATGATGAAGGAAAACAGTTGCTAACTGTGCTTAATGACAATGCTTACTTTTCCAACACTGTCTATGTTGACAGATTGTTGTAATATTTTCTCCTCTTCCATTCCTGGTGAGACAGATTCCGGCTGCACACATTCTAATGCACTCAGGTTATTGGCAAGAAGTATTGGCATTTCTATTTAAAGATCAGGTATCACTCTTTTCCTATGGTGCACACAGTATATATATATATATATATATATATATATATATATATATATATATTTCACAAGAAATACCTGTCAAAAGGAGTCACATTTGCCAAAATAACAGGAGGAAAATGTAGTTTGGCTACTTTGTTTTTTTTTTTGTTTGTTTGTTTTTTTAAATTGGAAATAGATGGGCACATCATGTTACATGAGAGAAAAAGGTTTGTGAGTTTAAGAAAAAAACAGGTATATAATGTCATGCACGTTTAATTCATTCTTTGTGGCAGTGAGAGGTTGTACTCCCTTTTAGTGTCTCAGAAAGGAAGGGAAGGAATAAATCTCACCACCAATTTCCAGTAAATGTCTAGGATAAATCCTTATTCCAATTTTTCCTATTGAAAAAGTAATCCATTCTCCATTAAGTGCACTTGGAGGGCATTAAATGGGGCCTGTTCTCTTTGAGGGATGTCTAGATAGAGTTGAGCTTAATTGCAAATGTCCAAGTACCTATCCAGTACAACACAGAAATACTTTTGGTCAATGCTAATGCTAGCTGTGTCTCTCTGCAAATTGCTAAGAAGCAGGAACTGCTCTGTATTTACTTTGTACCCTAGTTCTTATTTGGGTGGATCTACAGGGCCATAAGCATCCTGGAGGGAAAGCCCCATCCACAAGTCTAGTAACCTGAAAATTGGTACTTTAATTACATACAGTCTGAAAAAGGAGCATTCTCAACTACTCTGCCTGGACATCCACATATGAAGTTCCTGCACCAAAGCCTTTGGCTCTGTAGTAAGTGCTGTTGGAACCCACAGGCCAAAATGCCACCCATACCAGCTCTGTGACTCTGGGTGGGCCTCTCTGCCTCCCCATGCTTCAGATTCTTCACCCTCAGTGGTGTTCCCTTTAGAGGGCTATTGTGAGATTACAGAAGACAATTCATATGTACAATGTAACATAGGATCAATGGTTAAGTAATGTGAGTTATGGTACTTATTGCTAACAATCATTCTGTGCATACAACATAAATTGGTGAGATACCAGCAAAAATTCCAAAATCCCTGCCTGATTTCAAGTTCTCAAAGACTCCTTTTCTTTCTCTGAAGCAATAATTAGGAATGTGGAAGAAAGTGACCATGAACGCCCCTGATAATTATCCCTACTCTGAGGGTATCCATATGCAAGGTGTGGTCCATAACCTTCAGGGACCCCACCTTGCATAAAGCTCACTTCATTCAACATCTGAGCTTTTAGAACTGGCTACAGTCTTGTGATCCTATTCGCTTACAATGTCTTTAGAGACCAGACTGAGTTTTTGACATCCTCTCATAATAGATTGACCGAAGACAATTTTTGTGTGTGTGTGGCAAAGAAGACAAGCCCCGCAGCTAACAGATGGAGTTAATCTATACCAAAAAGAACCTGCAGAGTGTAAATGACCGTGTTGGCTTGGGTCAATTTATAGTAAACAAGTGCTGCTTGCTATTTCCCTTCGAGTTCTGAACAGGGTATAACCACCCTATTTGACAAGATGCAGTTATTTTCAGGAAATTGGAAGTTACCTTCTACTTTATATTGTCAGCTGAAGAATCATGAGGTTCATAAATGCAGAAAGGAGAGCTTTATTTCTCATAAACGGTTGCAGCCAGCAGGTGGCCATTCTGACAGCCTGGGAAGTGTAGCCTCTGGCCAGAAGCCATAATGGTCACTTAGAGGGAGAGGTAAAGAGAACAGGAATTTATGCTCAGCACGGTGGCCAAATATACATATTTAATAAGCTATAGGAGGAGTCATAAATATTTATGAAAGGAGAAACATGTGCATGCTTGATTGATCATCATGATGCTTCATGAGTCCTACATTGAAAAAAAATGGTGATGTTAGCATGATCGGAGTGTGGTTTTCAGCCCTCTGACATCAAAAGGTGAAACAGCGGACACAAAAACCCTGTGTGAAGCCTCTGTAGATGGTCAAAACCACTCCATGGTCACTGGTCCCTTATCAGGAAGGAAAGCTGATCAGTTATTGTGCTGAAACTGCAAGAGGGAGGAGTAGTCATGAGATTGGCTGGAACCAGCCATGGAGCAAGTCTTCTGAAAGGGCTGGTTGTGTTTAACCTTAAGGAAAGCAAACCTAATGGTAGTTAGTGAGGGAGGGGGTGTAAGGAGGCATGTCAGACCTCCCATCCAATCATGGTTAAGAATTCAGTTTTAAGGTTTCTCTAGGGTTCCCTTGGCCAAGAGGAGGATCCATTCTGTCAGTTGAAGGGTGTAGGATTTTATTATTATTATTATTTCTCAGTATGATGGCCAGATGTACTCACTGTGTGGTGCACATTTTACCTATTGTCATCTTTCTTATTGATATATGAGCATGGGTAATAATAAAAGTCATCATTGCAATACTTGGGGCCCCAATACTTGAGTTTCTGCCTCACTGATTCCCCAAGATTGCTGTGGGCTATTTCTACAGTATCTGTGCAACTTGTGTCTGTGCGGACATGGAGGTGGGAGGTAATATTGTTGATAGTGGGTAAATATAATGAAAAATAAAATTGATTTTGGGGTAAATATAATTAAAAACAAAATATTCTCCCAGATCAGAAAAACTCTCCACAAATGTAGTAGAGGAAGTAAATAGTTTTATTATTGAATTGGCATTCAACCAGAATGTGGTGCACATCATTTAGCAATCCACTAGGAGATTGCAAAGACATAAAGAATATCTCACCCTTTTATACAGCTAAGCAGATACAGCTTATTACAAATATGATCTCAAGATAAACAATAACTAGTCCTCAAGCAAGAGGACTTACCAGCACCCTTTGTAATACATGGTTCATCCTAGATTCACCTGGTAATTGTGATGGTAATCTGTGTTAGCAAACTGGCTTTATTTCAAGGACAAATAAACTACTCATGTATTTATAACAGGAGATAGTTTTGCAACTTGGAGCCTGGTGTCCACAGAATTTAGTTTCTCCCTCCCATAACGAGTGGGTAATAAGAGTATTATCTAACTCAATGATTACCTTTCAAAGGGTAGCACCAAGTTCTTCTAGAGAGACAGGATGAGGTCTTAAAGTTGGCAAAAAGCCTTGTTTTGCATGTAAAAAGATTTATATACCTTTCAAATAGGCAGAGAAAGAACCTACAATTACAAGTTTTCTACAGTAAGTGTTCTTAGAAATAAAAGGGGAAGTTGTCTCTTCCTTTATTTTTAATAGGGAGAAATAAGCCTCTCATTTTTAATTTTTATTTGCCCTTACATTGACTGGCAGAGACAACAAAATACAATTTAAAGTACTGAATTCAATTCAGTTCAATAAAGATGTTTTAAAGGTATCTAAAAGTTAAATTGGAATTAAATATTTTATACATGTCATCTATTTCATATCAACCATTTGCTTTTGTAAAAATTTCAAAAATAAACAGCATACAGCTCATTTGGTACCAGAGTCTGGAAATAGTTAAAATGAAAAGGACAAGCACAGAGTAGAACTTGAAAAGCCATTTTGTTGGGGCCATCCTTGGATTTAGCCAATAGTTAACATGTGATCAATAAATTATACATTAAAAAGCATTTTAAAATACTCTTTGAAAGGACAACATTTAGTGAATCATTTAACATTAAAACATCACTATACACAATGGTGTGCTGGCCCCACTGCTTGCTTCTTCCTTGATCACCTGTGGCTTAACTGTTTGTTTTTTAAGAGCTTGTTTTGCACAACTAGAAGAGTATGGAACAGAAAGAAAAGGGCATATAGCCCCTCAGCACCTGCCAGACCGTATTCTGAGAAGTCAGATAAAACCCAACAAAAAACAACTGCTCTGGAAAACCACCACCTTCCAGTATCATTTTGCAACTAACTGCTCTGCTCTCTATAACCCCAGTAAAAGCCCAAGTGACTCATTCTTTGTGCTGGTATTCATTCTTCCTTTCATGCTCTCCCCTTTCCTTTCTTAGAAAGTAAAATTCCTTTCTTCAAAACTTATTTTCATCTTTGAGTTGAGAATTCTTTCTCAACCCATGGTATGAGTCCCCTTACACCCTTAAGCCACTCCTCTGTTGAGCATATACAAAAGGCACCTGGAACTCAAGCTCCAAATCATAAAACCACAGTCTGTGGTAAATTTCCAAGTCCAGAAGATGCATGAATGTGTCTGAATAATGGATAATTCAGAAAACCAAATCCCTATTCTTTAGTTTTTGTGGTGAATACTGATCTCCTTTTGGCCTTTTGAAATGTGTCACAGGAGAGTCATGATTAAATATTCAGAAGGCCAAACATGCCCTTTGCCTGTTATCACTATGAAATGCAAATTATACAGATCCAGAAAAATAAGATAGTAACTGGAAATAAAGCCAAGAACAATGGTTACTGTTATTGGAAATACCTTAAAAGTTAAGAAATCCAGGGTGGGGAACTTTCTCTTTTAAAATTAAATTTTCTCAATGCTGAACCCCTTATGGCACACTTTTGTTCTTCTTCATGTGAAGGACCAATTTCTTAATCGATAGTACTGGCGTAAAAGCAGCTTTGAGCTTTCAGAAGAGAATGGAACTGTTTCAACACAAGCCTGCTGCTCAGAATACAATACTGTCTCATTAACATAAAGGTCCCCAGATGAGCAGGGTCATTAACCAAGGTTAAAAAAGAAGACTAAGCATTCATTAAAGTAGTTTTTTACTAAAAACACATTTTTAAATCAATCTCTTAAAAATTTTACCTAAACTATAAACTCATGATCATCTATTCTTCAAAAGCTAAATAATGATCTGCTTTACTTTACCTTGTCTGAGAATAAAATATCAGTATTTGTTTTCTTCCAGAGAGTGGTGAGGCTTTCAGAAATCAGTGGGAGGTCTTGAGGTTGCATAGGGTCTGGGTGCAAACCATAGAGGGGAATGTATATGCCATGATGAGATGTTTGCTTTGTTTTGTTTTTAGTGGTTGTTGTTTATATCAAATCTAAGCATAGGTAGTTAAGAAATTGTCAGAAAATATACATGGACCCTTTAACAAGGTATGGGTGAGGCGTACAGATACCCACCCCAAGCATTAAAAAAACTGTGTATAACTTGTTTTTACAGCAAGAATTTCCTAACAGTTTATATAACTTTTGACTCTCCAATAACTTAATTACAAACACCCTACACCACTTTGATGCCTTTGGTGTTGAACTAATGGGTTTCTTGATGGCCGTGGGCATTGTCCAATAAAAAAAAAAAAAAAAAAAAAAAACTTTAAAAGGCAGTCCCTTGTTGTACAGGTACTTTCTCACTTCAGAAACAAAGCAATACAGAAAAAGTGTTCTCTTTGTCTCTGCATGCTGGTGTTTATCTTTCCATTTTAAGCCTTAGAAGTTAGCTGATTTATAGATAAGGGAAATTTTGATTATAACCTTGACTGCATTTTCACAAAACAGTAGAGTTAGCATATCACTTCCTGCCTAAAATTCTGGTGTTCACTTCTCTTTCTTACTAGTATTGCCCTTTGTGGCATTATTTTCCAGAATAGGGAATTTTTGTCTAGAATAAAAACTTCTTCAGAGAGATATCCTTTCTCCTCAATGATTTTCTTGTGGCGTATGGGAACTCACTCTTGGTCAGCAGAAGCTGCTCCCCCTGTTATCTTAACATATTTTAAAAGCCAAACTTCTTTCTAAAGTTATTAAGCTTTCCTTTGCTTGCATCAAATTCTCCAGCATTACATTGATCCTTCATCTTCCCTTTGTTTTAAATTGTCATATTATATCTGCTTTTCTCATATCATATTAAAGTCTATAGGTATGACTTTCTTGGAGTAATATTGCACTCACATAAAAGCTACATTTTTCAATACAAGATAAAAAGGTATATTTTACAAGAAGGTTTTCACATCTGCTGGCATAACTACAGTGATGGCTTCACAAATATCCCTTTCTTTCTTCACAATGGTCCTTATGCTGGATACATTTACCTTGAAATGGCAGACCTCTGCAGCCACAGATCTCAATCCATGGCACAATTCAAGCAATTCAACTTTTTCCTGTCATATCATGACTTTTCTCTGATTCTTGGGAGCACTTCCAGCATCACAAGTGGTACTTTGTATGAGTGTATAGTATTGCACTAAATTCAATAAAAAATAGGCAAAAACTGCAAGGATACAAAATCTACTGGAGAGATGAACGGCTCACTCAGAAATTGTTAGCACCACATGGGTTTTTAAGCAGATACTCAAAACACTTGAGCCCACAATAGCATGATAACAACAGGAGGTGATCATGAAATTATGACAGTAGTGTAGTATACACTATAGTTAATTTTATGCAGTTATGATTTAATACCATGTCATTTTGTTTATTTACATTTTTCTCAACTGCAAAGGGTGCTGTGCATGCTCTGTGTTTGTGTGCATATGTTTTCATAAATTTTAACTTTGTATAATACATTTATATATATTTTATGATAGTAAATGATAAAGCAGACTAGTATCTACCTATGTTTTATGCATTCATGACATGTCTTTTTCTTAATTTTTTCAATATTCCTAGGCTATGAGGTTCATCTGCAGATTTCTACCATCATTGGCCAACTTTTTCTCATTATTTCTTTCATTCTACTAGATTTATTTCATTATTCTTTTACCTAGTTCAGATGATTTACTTTATTTACTCTGAATGTGCCTTTTTATTTATTTATTTTTATTTTAGCGTATTATGGGGGTACAAGTGTTAAGGTTACTTATATTGCCCATGCCCCCCTCCCCCCTTGAGTAAGAGCTTCAAACATGTCCATCCCCCAAATGTTGCACATCTTACTCGTTGTGGTTGTATACACCCATCCTCTCCTCCCCCCTCACCCTCCCGACATCCAATAAATGTTATTCCTATATGTTCACTTAGGTGTTAATCTGTTAATACCAATTTGCTGGTGAGTACATGTGGTGCTAGTTTTTCCATTCTTGAGATACTTCACTTAGTAGAATGGGTTCCAGCCATATCCAGGAATATACAAGAGGTGCTATATCACCATTGTTTCTTAAAGCTGAGTAGTATTCCATGGTATACATATACAACATTTTATTAATCTACTCATGAATTGATGGGCACCTTGGTTGTTTCCACAGCTTCACAATTGTGAGTTGTGCTGCTATAAACATTTGAGTGCAGGTTTCTTTTTCATAAAGTGACTTTTGATCTTTTGGGTAGATGCCCAGTAGTGGAATTGCTGGATCAATGGTAGATCTACTTGTATCGCTTTGAGGTATCTCCATATTGCTTTCCACAGAGGTTGAACTGGTTTGCAGTCCCACCAGCAATGTAGGAGTGTTCCTCTCTCTCTGCATCCATGCCAGCGTTTGTTGTTGGGGACTTTTTGATAAAGGCCATTCTCACTGGAGTTAAGTGATATCTCATTGTGGTTTTGATTTGCATTTCCCTGATGATTAGAGATGTTAAACAGTTTTTCATATGTTTTGTCATTATTCTGCCTTCTTTTGAGAAGTTTCTGATCATGTCCTTTGCCCATTTTTTGATAGGGTTGTTCAGAGAACATAGAAGTACAATATTCAAGTCATGAAGGCTGAGCAGCAGTTTTAGTGGGAGGGTGGGTACAGAAGCCACCTTTGTGCCAGGGTGATGTGGAGGAGGCCAGGGAGGGCGTGAGAGTCCATGGGATGCATGAATCCAACTTTCCATTCCCAGCCTCATAGAACATGAACTTTATAAGTACTTCCTTGAAACACTATCAGAAAAATATCTTTGACAATTTTTTGAAAATGTTATTTATATATAATCTGGTATGTTATATATGTGATCCTTTTTAAATTTCAGCATATTATGGGGGTACAGATGTTTAGGTTACATTTATTGCCATTGCTCTGCCCCTTGCCCCTGAGTCAGAGCTTCAAGCGTGCCCATCCCCTAGACGATGTGCATCACACTCTTTATGTATGTATATATCCATCCCCTCCTTCCATCTTCCTGACTCCTGGAGAATGTTATTCCTGTATGTGCACTTAGGTGTTGATCAGTTAAAACCAATTTGATGATGAGTACATGTGGTGTTTATTTTTCTATTCTTGGAATACTTCACTTAGTAAAATGGGTTCCAGCTCTATTCAGGAAAATACAAGAGGTGCCATATCACCATTGTTTCTTAGAGCTGAATAGTACTCCATGGTATACATATACCACATTTTATTAATCCACTCATGTATTGATGGGTACTTGGGTTGTTTCCACAGCTTTGCAATTGTGAATTGTGCTGCCATAAACATTCAAGTGCATGATTTTTACATGATTAAAACAATTTTGCTAGCATTAAGCTGGAAAGACTTAAACATCAATCCAATCAATCCTAGTCTCTATCTGTGGATCAGGGAGTCTTTGGACATACAAGTGTAGATGTAAATTCCACGTGAAGTTCTTCACAAAGTAAAATAGGCCCCAAGGCAATGTTGATGGGTGAATAGTGAGGGCCTCTCTGCTCAGAGCCTACAAGCAACAGGACAGTTTGGGGAAGGTCAGAGAAACAGGAAGGGAGCTGATGGGAAATACGTAATGTCAAATCAGGACTTTTTTTTTTTTTTTTTTTTTTACATTAAGTGTTTACCCACTCCTATCCATATAAACACACACTCTCCAGAAAATGTTAAAAAATAAAGTCTAAGCTTCAGAAAAATGGTCTTTCAGAGTTTTCAGTCAAGAAGGTCTTCTTATCTTCTTTTAATTTCTAGTTTTATAACCACAGGTCCTGTAAACTATTTCTTTTTGCTTACAGTAGTTGATATTTTCATTGCTTTAAGTTTTTCAGCTCCAATTATGCTTACTATGTCTATAAGAGTGTCATTTACATCATTGGCTACTTATCATCTATAAAAAGAAAAAAAAGAAATATTAATATTTTAGGACATACGAATTTACAATAAATCTTTTACCGAATCCTCCTCAATTTCCTCAATTTTCCGCCTTGCTCTAACTCCCAGATCACCACTTGAGTTCTTCTCTTGTTTTTCTTTGGAAAACTTAGTCTCCTTTCTCTCTACCCATTCATCCCACCTACCCTTAAGCCTGCAGCCACAGTGACAGTTCTAAATTGCAAACCTGATTTGTCCTTCCAGCACTTAAAATTGTCTTTCAAAAGCTCCCTACTACACCTAAGGTGAAACCTCCTCTTTAATAGGAGTCTGACTTCCATGACCTGCATCCTCCTAACCTGTCACTTCATCCCTGCCTCTCATTCCCTTCCCTCAGCTCTCAAGGCACACTGCAGGACTTATCCTGAAAGCACTAAGCTCTTTTAAAGCTTGGATAAATCTCTAGGAAAAACTCACCTATACACACACACACACACACAAAAGAATATAAAAATGAAAGGAAGCATATCTCTGGTTATGTTACACAGAATGAAAGCTGACTTACTGAATACAAATACTGGTTTTTGCCAACAAGGGCTGTGAGACCTTCGTCACCCTACTCTCTACATCTGTTTCTTTATCTGTATATAAGGATACTGGTAGTGTAAAATGAGTTAAATTATGCTTACTATGCAATACGTACTATTAATATGTAAATGTTGCCATTATTATTAAGTTATTCATTGAATGTTTACTATGTAACTGGCCTTTTTCTAAGTGGTTTTACTTGTATTAATTCATTTGACTCCCAAGATAGGCTCAAGTAATCTTCCTGTGTGCTCAGGCATCCCTCACATAACACTTGCTGTCTGTCATATGCTATCTCCTGTTTTCGTGGCTGTCCCAGTAGGTAGTAGGTTCCCTGAGGAACTAGAGCATGTATCATGTTTATCTGTGTATCCCTCAACATCGGAACAGTGGCCAGTATTTAGTATGCTTCAAATAAATGGACTTGATGTTACCTTGGCACATCCTAGAACAATACTTTGAAAAATGATTTTTGTCTATTTTTATCATTCACCTTTTCCTCATCCTTCTGAGCTTCTACCCCATGGTCATCAGAGCCTTCCACTTGCCAAATCCAATGTTTTGGCAGCACTCAACCCAGCTGACTACTCCTCATCTTTGTGAGACACTCTTCTCTTGATTTTGAGTTGAAGATGATATAAGTTAAGAAAAATAAGTTTTGAAGTACCATAGTTGATAACCTAGTCCTGTAATTATATTTAAAAAAAGAAGAAGAAAGAAAGAAAAGAAAAGAAAAGAAAAGAAAAGAAAAGAAAGGAAAAGAAAAGAAAAGAAAAATACACCAGTGGTCCTCAGGTCCTCAAACCAAACTTTCTACCAAAATGCCTGTGGGAGGCTTGGGTCCCACAGTAAAGCCACTGAATCAGACTTTCTAGGAAGGCAGGGCTGAGATATGTAGACATATACAGACTGTAAAGGCTCCCAAGGAAATTCTAATGAGTTGTCCTGGTTAAGAATATCAAATGAAGGTGTTCACATAAACACTTACCAAGATTCTACACTGAGGTAGTTGGGGGCGGGGCGGGGGGGTTCCAAAGACTGAAGAAACAATTCCCCCCAGCAAAGGACATAAACACAGTGGCACAGGTGGCCATTCTTTTAAGAGAGGTTTAAGAATCGTCACAGTTATAGCCCGTCTGTAAAGCGAAGAGTTATCTTTGGTTGCTATAAGCTACATAGTACTGAAAAGTGAACAAGAGGGTTTATTACACAGTAACAGTCCTACAAGAAGATACCAAGTTCCTCAGTCTTTAAGATGACAACATCCACACAAAAATACAAATAAAAATCTGGGTGTGGTGGCACCTGTAATCCTAGCACTCTGGGAGGCTGAGGCAGGAAAATCGCTTGAGCTCTGGAGTTCAAGGACAGCCTGAGCAAGAATGGCAGACCCCATCTCTACAAAAAATAGAAAAATGAGCTGGGCATGGTGGCATGTGCCTATAGTCCCAGCTACTTTGGAGGCTGAGGCAGTTGAATGGTTTGAGCCCAGGAGACTAAGGTTGCAGTGAATGACAATAATGCCACTACACTCTAGCCAGGGTGACACAGTGAGACTGTCTCAATAAAATAAAATAAAATAAAAATAAAACCACACTACATTTATCTATCTTTTCCCTGGGATGCTTTGCCATTCGAACATTATACAATGCTCCCAAATGTTAAATAGTAAGATGTCCCTTCATTTATAAAAGAAGACAATTGAGACATACTCTTGCACAAAAATTCTAGGGTAGGATAAATCTGCACCTACTCTATACTAGAGATATGCTAAATTAGTCTTCTGATTAGAGTTAACAGTATTAACTCTAAAAGGAAATAAAGAGAGACAGAGAAGACTCACCATGTAATTAGGGGTAATAGAAAATTAAATCTTAACTCAGAAAGAATCAGAGCAGTTTAATGTCAGAATCTAGAGTTAGACTACGTGGGTTTAAATCTGGGAAAGTGGCCATTTATTAGACGTGTAACTCTGAGCAAGATGCTTAACTGACCTGATCTTAGATTTCTGATCTTTAAAATGGAGATAATAGTATCTATCTGGTAAATGCAATTAGGTGGTGCCTGAAACAGTAGTACTAAGTGGGCTTTTTTTGTTGTTGCACTTTTTAAGAAAGAAAGAGGCAATTCAATTACAATTGCAGGTTTCTTGATGGACATTGCATTCTAATGCTGAGCAAACTGATCTTAGAGTACAAGAGAAACTGCCTACACTCTCAAAAATGGAATACCAACGAACAACATTTTCAATGCGCTCAATTTACTAGCTGACGTCTGCTCTTCCACAGATTATGAAGAGTAAAGCTCATTCATCCGGTTTTAATAGGCACGCTGTCTAAATCTGTGGAACTGTCTGGAAAGATTTAAACTCAAATCCACACCATACTTTAGGCTTTCGGACTGTGACCAACGAGTAGTTAAATGTAGTCTTCTCCCTCCAACTCACTAATGGAAAATTAAGCCTTAAAGAAAGTAACAATGTTAGGCGATAACTAAAAAATAAAATCACTACTGAATAGATCTACTTTAACTCTCCGTCCCTAGGGATCAGAACCGCACCTGCACCTGGCAAACAGAAGGCATTCGGTATGTGTATCTTCTAAATGAGTAAGTCCCTGATCATACACATTTCAGTGCTGTGGAAATGCGGTGATGAAAGCCTTATTGTCGCCAGTAACTTATACCACTTCCCAGGACCCACACACTGTTCGGGGTGCTTCAGAGAATTACCCCTCATCCCTACGGCCGCCCCATAAAAAGCAAACGCTACTTCCCACGTTTCTGGGCGGAGGTGCCCGGCACTGGCAGGGCCGGGGCAGGTGCAGAGGCGGAGGCAGGACTCACCGCCCGCGCTCGGAACGGCCCCTTCCCGACACGCCCCGTCCCACGTGCAGCTTATGGGGTCTGGGAAGTGCCCAGACCACGGGCGCCGCAGGGGGTGGGCCCCCGCCCCGCAGCCTCCGCGCCTCCCCGCCTCCCCAAGCTGGAGGCCGGGGACGCGCCCGCGGGGGTCCCGGCCGAGCCCTGCAGCCCAAGCCCGCAGCGACCCCACGGAGCTCGAGAGGAGAGCGCGCCCTGCACGACCCCCGGCCGCTCTCTCCTCAGGCTCGCGCCGAGCGGGCGGCCAGGACCCCGGTTCCACGCGCGCGGCGCCGGGCACACGCGGGACTGCTCCTGAAAGGGAGACCCCGCCGCCAACCCAGCGCCCGCGCGCACGGACCGAGTGCGCATGCTCGGCGCCCAGGACCAATAGGAAGCTTGACCCGAGGGGAACTAAAGGGTCAACCTTAGCACGCCCCGGCGTGGGGTCAGAGCCTCCACCAGTCACGCATGCGCAGAACTGATCCGCCGCCCTGCCCCGGCTTGCCTGTGGCGGTGAGTGGCAGGCTTCAGCACCTGGGCAGCGCGGCTCCTCCTCAGCCGCTGCCACCGCGCTGAGCCGGTTCTTTGGACGCCGGGCTGTGGGATGTGAGGTCCTTTCATTCCTAAGAGGAGCTTGACCTCCGGGGCCTCCCTGTGAATCACAGATGTTCTCGATGACATCTAAAATGGTGAATCCTTTCCAGAAAAAATTTAATTTTTACTTAGCCCATACCCATCAGAGGAATCGCTCTGTGTCAGCTGTAGCCTCACAAAATGCATTTCTTGCAATAGTAACACTTGAATAAGTAGAAATTGCTCCTTAATCCATGGTCAGCAAAATGACTATTGTGGTAGCAGGCATGAAAACAGCATTAATCTACTTGTGCCTCTCCGTTAGAGTTCTTGGGTGACCAGGTGCATTGTCAATGAGCAGTAGTATTTACAAAGAAATCTTTATTAGTATTATTATTATTTTTTTTTTTTCTGAGCAGGAGGAACTTCTTCAGGAAGTTTTAGTTTTCTTCAGGAAGTTCTCAACAGTGAGAACTATTTAGTAAACCATGCTATAAACAGATGTGCTGTCATCCAGGCTTTGCTTTTTCATTTATATAGCACAGGAAGAGTAGATTTAGCATAATTCTTAAGGGCCCCAGGATTTTTTGAATGGTACAAGAACATTTGTTTCAAATGAAAGTCACCAGCTACAGTAGTCCCTGACAAGAGTCAGCCCGTCCTTTGAAGCCCTAAAGCCAGGCATAGACTTGTTCTCTAGGTGTGAAAGTCCCTAGAATCTTCTTCCAGTATAAGGCTATATATTCTACATTGAAAATCTGTTGTATAGTGTAGCCACATTCATCAATTATCTTAGCTAGATCTTCTGGATAACTTGCTACAGCTTCTACATTAGCATTTGCTGCTTCATGTTACACTTTTATGTTCTAGAGGTGGCTTTTTTCCTTAAACATCATGAACAAATCTCTTCTAGCTTCAAACATTTCTTATGAAGCTTCTTCACCTTAACTCAGACTTCATAGAATTAAAAAGAGTCAGCACCTTTTTGTAGATTAGGCTTTGGGTTAAGGGAACCTTGTGGCTGTTTTGATTTTCTATCCAGACCACTAACACTTTCTCCATAGCAACAATAAGGTTGTTTCACTTTCTTATCATCTGTGTGTTCACTGAGATAACAGTTTTAATTTTCTTCAGGAAGTTTTCAGTTGCATTCACTACTTGGAGTAAATAAATGGTCCAAAAAGTCTAGCTTTTGACTTATCTAGGCTTTTGACCTACCTTCATCACTAAGCTTAATCATTTCTAGCTTTTGATTGAAAATGATAAATACACAATTCTTCCTTTCACTTGAATGCTTGCAGGCCATGGCAGGGTTATTAATTGGCCTAATTTCAATATTGTTGTGTCTCAGGGAATGGAGAGGCTTGGGGAGAGGGAGAGAGACTGGGAATGGCTGGTTGCAGAGCAGCCAGAACACAAACATTTGTCAATTAAGTTTGCAGTTTTATATGGGTGTGGCTTGCGGTACCCCAAAACAATTACAATAGTAAAAACATCAAAGATCACTCACCACAGATCACAATAACAGATATAATAATAATGAAATTTTGAAATATTACAAGAATTACCAAAATATGACATACAGTGACAAAGTGAGCACACACTGTTGGAAAAATGGTGCCAAAAGACTTTCTCAATACAGGGTTGCCACATACCTTCAATTTGTAAAAAATGCAATATCTGTGAAGTGCCATAAAGTGAAGTGTAATAAAACAAGATATGCTTATAAAAACTTTTACTTAGTCAATCTAAGTTAAACTAACTTTTCTCAGTTAGTCAAACCACTTGGAAAAGCTAATTACATGCCATCAAAACCTGTACTTTGTTTAAGCAAATAGAAAATATGCTATTCCCTCATTTTGATTTTTTCACTCACGATACTGTTGAAATGTCTTAATTCATGTTCACTGACAAAATATCATATCTGACTCATGCTAAACATGTTTAGTCCTTATTTTCTTTATTAATTTCAAGATGATCTAGTTGTGATTTCTTAAGACTAGAATAATTAATTTGACATTTTAAATTTTGATCTTTTATTAAAGTCTAGGAAGTCTTTACAATTGAGCAGTGTTTGTCTTTATTTTCCATAATGATCTAAAAGAAGAGAGGAGTCATGTGACAGAGTCTTTGAATTATAAGAAAATGATTAAGAAATTTAACTATTTCATGGAAAGGGAAATAAGCAGTTTCTGTAAGGACAGGCTTTTACTGACCTAGCTAAAGAGTTGTGATACCATTTTAGATATGATATTGATAATAATGATCACAATAACAAATGTTAGAAGCTCTCATTAAAGAACAAATGCCATTCCATTTTTAAAGGATTAGTTGGATTAGCTTGTTATTTCATATCAAATCAAATCTACATAAATATGTAAGATGGCTGAATCTCAGTGACAGCGAATGTATAGTGCAGAAAAAATACAGAAAAAATAGTCCAGATTCAATTAATAATTTTGGGATAAGTGAAAAACAAATTATCTTAATAATCAGCAGAAATACAAGGAATGTTGTTAAGGAGGAGGGAAAACTCCATTACTGATGATCCAGAAGAAAACAACAGGTGGATCTATTTGAAATGGATTGGCGATTTAAGAAGACTGACACATCTTACTTTCACCATTCTTTGTAATCCTTATTTTCAGCTATTTTTAATTAGCTATTTGCTCAGGAAAGTGAGATCATCCAGATATATCATTAAAGGAAACAGGAACACTATGTTATGTGTTTATCTCTTCTCTGTGCCCCAGACACTCTTAAAAACAAATGTATGTGCTTAAGGATGTACCTACATGCTGTTTTAATGCCTTAAAATGTTAATTAATAACCCTTTTAAAATGATTCTGTAAGGTAGGATTACTAAAAAGAAGTAAATTTTTAATGAACAATACCCAAAATAGACATGCTGTAAAGCTTGGCTTCAAGTAAACAGAAATTGAGGAAACACTTTCTAATTAGACTGTAAAGTTGAGCTCCTGAGTTCAGAGTGAAACATATGGTCTCAACAGAGTGAAAAAATCAGTAGAACATAGAAAAATTGTTTTGTGAGGCATTAATAGCTCAACATAGACATTGGTTTTGTCTACTCTAGTTGATCATATTTTTTTTCTATTTGTTTAAAACAAGACATTATTAGTCTGCCCATGGTTTTCACAACGAACTTCACTGTTTTCTCTCTCCTTAAATCTTCTGTGAAATCCACTTACTTATTGCTTATCTACAAGTACTCTTATTTCTACAAGGTCATTTATGAGCAAATACTTTTTAGTTAAGGAGTCTCTTAAATATGCTTAAATTTTTCTGGCTTGAAATGCTTTGAAGATGTGAGCTAAGCATGAAATAGACTCTCTTACTGTTTAACAACATCGATCATTAACTTTATAGTGATTAACAGTGATTTTCCTGGAGGAAAAAAATTCCTCTCTGTGCTTAACTCAAGGAGAAGTCATTTCTGCTTATCATGAAGAAAGATTGTTTGTGGAGCTTGTCACCTATCCCTGGGAAGTAGGTGCTGATTGTCCACCATGCCAGCATGGACTGGTGGAGTGACATTGTTGTGCTCTGCCCTGGGTCAGTGAGTCTCCTTTTGGCAAGGTCCATGAAACAAAGTGTCCTGCAAGTGTGAACAGTCACCACCAGGTTTGCCATGGTCTGATATCATTTGCTAATGCAGAAAATTCACAAATGGCATTGGGGGTCACAGAACAAGCAAAATAAAGACACATGGGGATTGGGAATAAAATATATTTGTGTAGGAAAACCTTAGGCTTTAACACAGAGAGAAGAAAGGATTATAAAATAAAAACAAAGACCAAGAGCAGGCTGGTCATGTATCATCAGGGGAAATACTGAAAAGGGGTTGTCACTGTAAATAGCAGACCGTACTTAGAGTCAGCAAGCACAGGGCTAAGACTGGATTTCTGACTCACGAAGTTTAAACTTGCTAGAGGAATAAGATGTGAATTTAAAGAATGCCAATCAAATAGTGAGTTGTGCGATGCTATACAATGAATCACTGCTTCCTGAAGTTCAGATCTTATTTGGCCTCACCAGAGGGGATCATGAAGATTTTCTAGGTCGAGTGGGACAGATGCATTTTAGAAATATAAGCAGCCTCCCTATGTTATTTATTTTGTGCCAGGTACATGGGAAACTCCATATACACATCATCTGTGGTCCTCCCCACATTTCTCCAAGGCAGATGGCATTGCCCTCATTTTACAGACGAACAAACTGAAGTTCAGGGAGATTAAACACCTGCTGGGGCCCAACAGCAGGCCAGGATTTGAAAACAGATCTAACTTCAGAGCTGGCATTCTTCCCCCATCACTTGCTCCTGGCCTCCTCTTGTTTAGTGAAAATGTTTTAAGGGACACTAACATCACAGCCTCCTTTAGTCTCTCTCCCCATGTCCAGGTTTTTAGAAATATGGATTGCCATTATAAGGCTGGCCTACAATAGATTTTACTATTGAAGAGGAATATGGGGAAACTGAAAAGGTTCAAAGAGACTCTCCTTGATGGTTAAAGATTTGAACAAAAGATGAATGAACCAGGATTATTAAACCCAAAATAGACAACTCTTTGTGGCAAATATCATTGATGTCTTTATGTATGTATACATTTGATAAAAGTCACCAAGGGATCCCTTTCTCTATTGCTGTAAAAATAGTTTAGTGTTCTTTTTAATTCATTAAGTCCCAAGTATCTGAGAGTTGAACGGTCATGAGCCTCTTTTAGTCTTTAGATGAAAACTCTCTCCTTGTTATTAAGTCCTTTAAAGTATTAGATTTTAAACTTGAATATTTCAGATCAGAAGGGATTAATGATCTCTCCTTGTTTATCAGTTGTTGTCTTCCCCCATAAAATATCATGAAGGCAAAGGAGCAAACATGTGCACCATCAATCCTGGGGAAATCTGTCCCATTAAACATGAAATTCACACCAATGTTACACTAATAAGGTATGCCTCAATCTACATTATACAGAACTTCAATGGGTTGCATAGAAATGTGCCATCATTGATATATAAATCAGGGGAATGGTTAAGTATTGATTGTCTGAAGATTAGTTCTAAGAAGAACAAATCCTAGTTTATACTTTTAACTGTCTGGGCATAATTTTAACACGCAGTTTCCCACTCAGAAATGTTCCTGTTTGAATTATAGGTTATATTGTTACTCTACTTATAAAATGCTCAGGTCTAGGTGTTTTCAGCAAATTTGTTGAAAATTGCTTCAATTTTTTTCCAGTAAATCTCATGTCATAATTAAATATTCAAGACTGTACCTCAGGAAATTATCTCCAGGTGCTTCTGTCTTGTCTTTACCCTGGTCCAGATCAGTCCCTTAGTTTCTCAGAACCACTTTCTTCCCCAAAGAGCTGGGATTCAAGGGCTAAGTAGTGACTTGGATGATTCTCTAGTTGGATGCAGAAAAGGACATTAGGTAAGAACCAAATCATGTTGTTGTTCAGTATATTCCTTCAGTTAAACCTTACTTTTGTAAAAATTAAGAATTTTGAACCATATTCATATGCATAAAATACTTCCAGAATTTTTGAATTCCAATTAGGTTTATAATTATTTTTCTTACTCTTTCCCTTATAAATGTTTTCTATACTCATAATTACTATTTATGATCTTGCAGGTTAGTTTATTTAAAAGAGAAAAACAACTTTCATCTCTAATTTAAAAAATAAAATCATTAAACTTAGGTCACAGTAAATAACATACTTGTATAAAATACTCCTAAATGCATGTTGTAAAGAAACTTACACATGCAGAAAATAACACTAGGTTCTCTTCCAGTCTTTTTGTTGTTCATCTTCCCAATGCCAAATGTTTCTGTAAAGTTTGGATTTTTTCTGAATAATCTCAGAGTCTTTATTTCACATCACCATTTTGGAAACAAAGTTGTAAGACAAAATTCTTAAATTAGATATAATTTCTGTACATGAATTTTTAAAGGAAACTGTATAATTCATAAGTAAATATGGTATCCAAGCAAGTGTGATAAAAGCTGTCTCTCCATACATATACTCAGGCATGCAAACATGAAATCATTGTGTAGGTTGACATATGCTCCTGCCTATCCTCAGCCTTCCTTAGTTAGCACATCTTCTATTTAAGTGTAGCTGTAAGAATTATGTACAAAGGCCCCTCACTCACATTGTTCCTTTGCTCACATTCATTGTCGATTAGAAAGTGATGCCTGCTTTATGTTTACTTTGATTAGCTCAGAAGTGGCAAATTAGATTTGTGGCAAATTGCATTTTAGCAAGAAACAGATTTTAAATATTTAAATAAAGGAGAGAAAACAATTCACATTCTTTCATACTTCCCAGTGAGATTTAAGCCTTCCCCTCCTCCCTACATTATATCTGTAAATGCAGGCCTATGGAGACACTTGCTATCTGAAGGCTCCAGGTTATTTCTTTTTCTTGCTGTCTTTGACGAAGGGTGAAGACATCGCTGGCTTAGTTTCAAGAGGCTCTGCTGTCTGAGAACTGGTGCTTCCCCATTCAACAGGCCACGGTCAGAGGGCAGGAGTTTTCCTGATAGGCCCTACTGTAGGGCAGCCAATGTGTTCCCAAATGTGGTTTAGCTCCTTGACAAAAGTGGCCTCTAGATACTTAGACACATTCTTTTCTTGATTACTTAGTAGGATAGCATGACTTGAGCATTTCTATTAAAAATATACTTAGTTACAACATCATACAAATAATTTCTGGAGAAAGGCAAACCCAGGATGGTTTGGAGCCACCAGTGGAGACTTTTCTATGCAAGGAGGAGGATGGGGGGACACCTAGCTGAGAAATCCGAGTGGGAGCTGGTTTTCGTGGAGCAGCCAACAAACATGTGGCAGACACACTGCCGAGGTCATGGTGGGCACTGCTTGAAACCGTCTTTGGAGCTGGGTCCTGTGTTCTCCAGAAATACTATGGTTTAATGAGCTCTACAATTACTACCCTCTTCCTCATGCCTGGCTTGTTCCACGGCATTCCTGACAGCTCTTGGAGCATTGGGATTAAGTCCCATCTGGACATTTTTCTTTCCCTTCAGTCAGTCCTAAAACTCTCCTCAGCTGATCCCTTCAAAAACCTGCTCCCCATACCACATGCTGTTTAGGGTCTCCCTATCTAAGGTTTTGCCAACCTGGGGTCTAAAGGCATTGCAGAGAAATCCAAATTCCATTTTTGAGTATTGTTAGGATAATTTATGCCCTCTTGGCTCATTGTGCTTTTCTGCATATTTTAGATCCAGGGGCCCTAGGTCAGATGGTGCATGTTCAGACAGTGATGCTAGATATTGACATCCAGTGCAGTATTCCATTCTTTAGATGAAAGATGTGAGTGTTTCACTTTTAACATCACTGACCCTTCTTGTCATCAAACAAATGTGTTTTCATTGTACCATATGCCAATGGTACACCTGAGTTTGACTACCAAAATACATGGCCAGTTCAATTGCCCCAACAAATACCTAGTTACCCCTGAAAGGGCATTCTAACAGATATAGTTGGTCTCTACAGCTTTGAACACTAAAGGTTGTTGCTATAATTATTCTAATTGCACTGTAAAACTCTTCCTTATTAAATGGAAGGCTCTTAGAAAGAAAACAATAAGAATCAAATCTATCTGGTAGGATTTAAAAAAGTAGATTGAAGGGTACAACTGTGCATGTAACAGCACAGATAGGTTCAGTGCATCATATCACCATCAAAATGTTATGCAAACAGCATTCGAGGTGGGGAGGGAGGGCACCTCCTGACATCCAGATGCTGGCCTGATGCTCACAGCTAGGACAGTTGCTATGACTGTTGGAGCCTTGGGGAGGCAATAAAGAAAGACCCAGCATATTTATTATCAGAATCCCAGAAGGAGAGGGTAACTAAAGGGGGACTAAAGAACATTCTCACAGAACTCTAAAATCAGACAAGGTTACTCTGGGAGTAGGATAAAGTGAGACAAAGCAAGGACACCTTATAATCTTAAACATGGCCAAAACAATGCCACTGTACCACCCACACACTCCTCGCTTGCTAAATGAGTGGCGGCTAACTCTGTACCTCATTGTAGATGGCTCCCACTTTCTGAGAACATCCCTCCCACAGTAAACCTCTTGGAGTCTCCTATGTATTACCTAATCCAATCCAAATCCTATCATATGTTCTCGAGGTATAAATTATATGCAATAAAATCCTCCCCATTTAATTGTGTACTTTGTAAATTTTACAGTAATTGTAAACCATTGTGCAACTACCAGCCCCGTCAAGTTACAGGACGTATCCTTTACCTAAAATACTTCCATTGCTCCTTTGCAATCAATTCCCTACATCCAATCATCAACACCATGAGGGAAGTATTGATCTGCTTTCTATCACCATAGACTTTTCTAAAAATGGTGGTCTGGGTTATACAAGGTAAAGTTAAGGGGGACAGGGATGGGAAAGGTTATTTTGTTGTTCAGCTTGTATAATAGATAAAGGGATGAGTATACTTATCCACCAGAGATGACTCCAAGTGAACCCACAGAGTAAATGTTAAGTTTTTCTGTTGCTGGCCTAACCAAAGGAGTCCCTAGCACCTCTCTTCCTTACAAGTTTACAAGTTAAGAAGTAAAACAGAGCATTAAAGGAAAAACCATAAGTCTTCCAGCGAGGAAAAGGGAGCATATTCTTTTCTCTCTCCCTGCTCCCCCCAATGAAGAACAACTGCAAACCCTGGGAATAACCCAGAACACAGAAAAGAAGGACTCTGAGAGGTAGAAGAGGTAGGTGAACTGGTTTGGAGGCCCATGTATAGAGGAATCACCCCTGCATTGAAAAGGAGATAGTTCTTTTCATTCAGCACTTGAAAAATATTGGTCCAGTTGCCTGGGGCTTCCATGGGTTCATATAAAAACCCCACTATTATTCCAGTAGGCACACCTCTATGGATAAAGTATCATTTCTTTCTGGCTGCTTTCTATATTTGATGTTTGAGTTTTTAGCTTTATGTCTTTAGTTAATTATGATGTGTCTTGGTGTAGATAAATGTCTTTATCTTATTTGGATTTTTTCCAACTTCTTGAATCTGTGCTGGTATGTCTTTTGCCATATTTAGGAAGTTTGCAGTCATTATCACTTCAAATGCTCTTTTAGACCCACTTCATATATCCTCCCTTTCTGGGATTCTGATAACAAATGTGTTGGGTCTTCTGTTACTGCTCCATATGTCCCTGAGACTCTGTTCCCTCTTTTTGTTGTTCCCAGTGTATTTTATCTCTGTTGGTCAAATGGGGTGAATTCCATTGATACATCCTCAAATTCATCCTCTCTGCCACCTCCATTCTATATTGAGCTCACCCAGGGATGTGCTTTTTATTCTTTTAAGTTTATGTCATTGTTATTTTGCAGTTCCATAATTGCCATTGGCTCTTTATTCTATAATTTCTTTTTATTTGATGGAGTTTTCTGTGTTTTCATTGGTTCCAGAGAATATATATAAATTGCTGAAGCATTTTTATGATGCCTATTTTAAGATCATTGTCAAATAATTCTAACATGTGATTCATCTTAGTATTGGTATCAACTGATCTCTTTTTTTTTTCTACTCAAGTTGTGATATTCTTGGTTCTTGCTATAACAGGTAAATTTTTATTATGTCTTGAATAATTTGCTATTATGTTAAAAGACTCTGGTCTTATTTGGATAGTTTATCTTAGTAGGCAGCCACTCCAATTAGGTTTAACATGCAGGACCTGTAATGTTTACGAGGGTTGTGGTTTCAATAATGGTTTACTTTTTATTTCAATAGACATTGCTTTGGTCTGTTGAGTTTACCCGATGCTACCTGAGCCCTCCTAGCCTCTGCTGGGGGGCCTGATGAAACAGAAGGGTCTCCCCTGACTGGATGCAGGTTATCTCTCTGTAGTAGAAAAGAGTCTTTGGCTTGCAGGGACCAAGAGGCTTCCCTGGATGGGTATTTGCTGTGGCAAGATCCCTCCTGCCTTTGGGAGATGTAGAGGACTTCCAAAGTTGGGTGCTGGTACCCCCCGGCTGACCCAGTTTCTCTGACTGGGGGAGTGAAGTCCTTATTTAGTGGGGTCAAACAGTCTCCCCAGGCCACATTGCTCATTTTGGCTGGGTTCCCCTCTCTTGTTCCACCTGTCCACCTCAGCAGAGGAGGGAAATCTCACTCACAGGAAAGGAGAAATCTCTCTCTATCTATTCTCTGTTGCTGAGGTTCCTAACACCCCATTGCCAGTGGTGTTGAGTTTGCCTGATATTGTCGGTGGGCTCCTATTCACTATGGGGAAGGAAGGGACCTTCTGTTGCTGTATTAAAGATCAGGAAATGCCAGACCTAAGTTCCATCCTTCTGCTGGCTGGAGGGTTGAAACAATGTCCTGCTGCTGCACTTTTTCCCAGTTCTTTCATCCCAGCCCAGTTCACCTTCTTGTCAACTGTCGGAGTTTGTCCTTATTAGGTCCTTGCATTATCCCCAGGCTGAGAATTATGTCTGGTGGGGAGAAACAGGAAGAAATGAATCTATACAATCTTGTCCAGAACAAAATTTCATATTTTCCCAACTGAATTTTGACAAATATCCAAAAGCAATTCGACTGAGGAAGGATAACCTCTTCAACAAATGATGATGGAGCAACCAGACAACTATAGGTTAAAAAAAAAAGGCATTTGACATAAACTTTATACCTGACACAAAAATTAATTCAAAATGGATCACATACCTCAGTGGAAAACAATAACAATTTTAGATAAAAATAACAGAAGAGAAATATTTAAGAATATAAAGTTAACTAAAAAGTTCTTATATTTCACATTAAAAACATAATTCATAAGAGGAAAAATGGATAAATTGTAGATCATAAAATTAAAAACATTTGGCATACAAATGACTCTGTTAAATGAATGAAGAAAAAGAAAAAAGAACACAAGCTACATACTGGGAGGAAATAATTATGAATCAAGTATCCAACAAAGGAATAGTATTTAGAATATATAAAGAATGCTCAATAGGCAACATTTAAACAAAAAAAAATCCCACAAAACAGAAAACAATCTATATAAGTGGACATATAGTAGTAACATTCATCGGGTTTCGGGCAGGTAAGAGGAGGGAAAGAGGAGGGGGAATGGGTACATTCACACTTAATGGGTGTGGTGTGCATCATCTGGGGGATGGACATGATTGAAGCTCTGACTTGGGTAAGTCAAAGAAAATATATGTAACCTAAACATTTGTACCCCTATAATATGCTGAAATTAAATTAAATTTTAAGAAAACCAATCCAATTAGCAAAAACAAAAGACATGAAGAGACGTTTCACCAAAGAGGATGGATCAATGACAAACAAGCACATGTAAAGATGTCAAAACCTTTTACCATTAGGGATGTGCAAACTAAAACCATAATGAAATATCACCACACACCTATCAGAATGGCTACAATAAAAAAAAAATAGTTACAACACTAAATGTTTACAAGAATTCAGAGAAACTGGATCACACATATACTACTGGTGGGAATGTAAAATGCTATAGCTACTCTGGAAAATAATCTGGCAGATTCTTATAAAACTAAACATTTAACTACCGTGCAACCCAGGAACTGCACGCTTGGGCATTTATCCCAAGAATAGTACTGGACAATAAAAAGACACCAACTCCTGATACATTCAACAACATCAATGCCTCTGCAGGGAATTATTCTGAGTAAGAAAGCCAATCCCCACAACTTATATACTGCATGATTCTTTTTATATAACATTCTTGAAATTGCAATATTATGGAAACAGAGAACAGATCAGTGTTGCCTGGGATTGGGGTGGGAGAGGGAGAGAGCCCGTGGCAAGGGACCTGCTCTGCACTACCACAGTATCAGTGACAATATTCTGTCTGCGATATAAGAACAGCACAGTTTTGTGAGATGTTATCAGCGGGTAAAGGATATGTGGGACCTGTCTGTATTACTTCTTACAATTATATCTGAGTCTACAGTGATCTGAAAACAAAAAGGTTAATTAAAAACTCAAAGCCACTTTTTCACCTCGATTACTGATAAAAGGCAACTTGGAATGTGTGGCTCTAGGTCTGTTAGCCAAATGATCCTTTCTATTGAACCTAATAGTAGACAGATTTACTAAAAAGGTCATAATAGTATAGAAGTCTCTTCATGCACAGTCACTCATTTGAAATGCACTATTAATACATCAATATAAGGCCGGGCGCGGTGGCTCACGCCTGTAATCCTAGCTCTCTGGGAGGCCGAGGTGGGCGGATTGCTCAAGGTCAGGAGTTTGAAACCAGCCTGAGCAAGAGTGAGACCCCGTCTCTACTATAAAAATAGAAAGAAATTAATTGACCAACTAATATATATAGAAAAAATTAGCTGGGCATGGTGGCACATGCCTGTAGTCCCAGCTACTTGGGAGGCTGAGGCAGAAGGATTGCTTGAGCCCAGGAGATTGAGGTTGCTGTGAGCTAGGCTGATGCCATGGCACTCACTCTAGCCTGGGCAACAAAGGGAGACTCTGTCTCAAAAAAAAAAAAAAATCAATATATTAATTGATGTAATATACATTAATATAGCATATTAGATCACCTATGTATGATATAATTAATCTATAATATGCAGCATTATATGTTAACATATATGTCAGCATGGACTCATGAATATTTATTTTATCTGTTGGGTTATAATCCAGTTATTTGTTATTTATTTTGTGGCCCAAACTGTTATAGCTTTGACATTGAGGACACTTTGGGTTTGTTCCTGTGAAATTGGACATGCCACCCTCCTTGGTTTCTTTATTTTTCCTCTTTTTTTAGTATTTACTTTCTGCACCTACAAAACAAGCTTCTATAAATGAGCCATTTCTACAAGAAACCCTAGTTTCTTTTATTGGAGAATGGTATTTTGAAACCAAGATATGAGTGCTAGGTATGGTCATTGCTACTGGGTGGCAGTTGTTTTAGTCACTTTCAATGGGCAAAGTTTGGAAATATTATATATATGTCTGTATACCAACCCATGTATATGCACACATCTATGTTTGTTTACAGAGAGACAGAAGAGAGAGAAATGAGCTTACTCTATCTCTGACTCTAATCCAGCACCACAGCATTCCTTCTAGTTTTCCCCCTTTGGTTACTTGTAACTTCTTTCTCTGATAGTGAGAAACCCAGAAATATGACTCTCACATTATCTGCAATATATTTGTTTATTTGTGAAATCCTAGTATACATTAAAAGTAGTTTCAGAATTGCTAAGCATAGTTCTGAGAGAAAAACATTTACCAACTACAGTACAGGTTTGGATACAATTCTTTTTGCCTTTAGCATAATAAGCATTATATGAATAGCATCTAATTTAATGGTGAGTACATGTGGGGCTTGTTTTTCTACTCTTGTGATACTTCCCTTAGAAGAATGGGTTCCAGTTCAATACAGGATAATACAATAGGTAGTTCGTCATTTTTTTATAGCTGAGTAGAACTCCATGGTATATATACACCACATTTTGTTAACCTACTCATGTATTGATGGCCACTTGGGTTGTTTTCACATCTTTGCAATTGTGAATTGTGCTGCTATAAACATTTGACTGCATATGTCTTTTTCATAGAATGTCTTTTTTTTTCCTTTGGGTAAATACCCAGTGGTGGGATTCCTGGATCAAATCATAGTTCTACTTTTAGTTTTTTCAGGTATCTCCATGCTACTTTCCATAGAAGTTGTACTAGTTTGCAGTCCCACCAGCAATGCATGAGTGTTCCTATTTCGCTGCATCCATGCCAACATTTGTTGTTTTGGGACTTTTTGATAAAAAGTCATTCTCACTGGAGTTAGGTGATAGCTCATTGTGGTTTTCATTTGTATTTCCCTGATGATTAGAGACTTGATGCATAGTGGTCTTAAGTTTTAACCTAAAGAACCCTGTTTCAGAAATGTGCCTGTTTAGCAATAATCAGCATTAATAAACAATTAGATTTTTCTTTTCTTTATTCTTGCTTCTTCAAATAACATCTGTTTATCACCTCTGGAAATGAGTGCAGCATTTATATACTAGAATTTGCAAATTCATTAGATATATAGAAAAAGGATTCAAATGCAGTAGCAAAGAAGTGACTAGAAGAGATACTTTATCATTTTTCATAAGTAGAGACATCTCAAACAACCACAAACTATACCACATAACTATCAATTACAAGTTAGACAATTGCTGCAGACAGCACCTTAAAGATGTCTCCAATTTGAGGCTGCAACCCCAATAGTAATACAAACTCTGAGCTTCTTTATTTAAAAAGTCACAAAAAATATTTAAAAAATTTGACCTTGTCATTGTATACCTGCATGTGTAATATTCTGTATGGTTTTAGTTATCAAAAATCCTAACTGACAGAGTTAAAAAGGTAAAATAAAATAGTTAAAATGATCAAGATGATGCACAGGCCATTGTTGGAGGACTAAATGGAGAGATTTGACCTTTTCACCATGACTCCATGCATGTTTGAAGCAAGTTGAAAGGGATTAAGGAAGCAAGTAAGTCAAAGGTATGATTAAAATCTGTTCATCCTGAAGTATATGGTTGAGTGATTATGGACTTGTTCAGTGCAACTTGGACTTCACCAAATCTAGCAATGCTGGAACCAGGTTTTATCTGCTGTATGGTGGAAAAATTAAGTGAAATAAATAAAAATATTATCTTAATTGATGAATTCTAGACTAGGCATAACAA
This sequence comes from Mirza zaza, assembly GCA_008750895.1. NCBI lineage: Eukaryota > Metazoa > Chordata > Mammalia > Primates > Cheirogaleidae > Mirza > Mirza zaza. The sequence continues at coordinate 18,288 of VSMD01019697.1, read as the reverse complement.
CCTTAGTAATTTCAGTGGTACTATCATATCAATTATCATGAATTTTAAGTAGCATGGAAGCAGTTATTTGGGGTTTTTGTCCTCTTGCTTAGGACTTGATCCCAGAGACATGACCCAGTGACTGGTGGTTAACCTTTGTTCTCCCTAGTAGAGAGAGGGGTCAGAATACCTCTCATCTTGGCAAATTTGTAGTATACTTTTAGGCAAATAGAAGGAGGGCAGAGAACTTGTCTATATATGTTTCTGCTTAATTTTTTTCACCTCAAGAATCTTTAATATTTTGGGGGAGGCATATTCTGGTCTCCCACAAGCATTATAGTTTTGTACCTCTAACCTATTTTAAACATACTTGATTTTATAACAGTTTTTACAATATAATTTTCATCATAAGAATCTTTAGAATACTTGGCTTTAAATAGGTTTCATAATATAATTTTTCAAATTTCAGCATATTATGGGGGTACAAATGTTTAGGTTACATGTGTTGCCTTTCCTCCCTCCCCCCAGAGTCAGAGCTTCCAGTGTGTCCATCCCCCATGTTTGATTTTAGAATAGGTTAGAGGTTCCTCCTCATGAATACAACTGAGGATCTTATGAAAAAAAGCTTTCAGGAAGGCATTGGCTCACTTGCCTTTCTACCTCTGCCATGTGAGGACACAGTGTTCATTCCCTCTGGAAAATGCAGCAACAAGGTACAATCTTGGAAGCAGAGTGAAGTCCTCACCAGACACTGAATCTTGATCTTGGACTTCCCAACATCCAGAACCACGAAAAATAAATTTCTGGTCTTTTCCAAATTAACTCGTCCCAGGTATTCTGTTATAACAGTACAAATGGACTAAGACATTAAATATAGACTTTCATAGCCTATGTGAATGATATTACAATATTATATGCTCTCCAGGTGAAACCACCATAAATCTCTCTTCACAGCCTTATAGGCCCATTGTCCAACAAGGAAAGTAATAAATCTATATGATGTTCTTGATTGCTATGTTTTCAATTTGGGTACTTGATTTATCTAACAGATATAATAATATGCACTTACACGGATAGCTCCCAAGTGACTTAAAATATGCTGAAGAGTTTCTATGCATATGCTGTTTAAATTATAGTCAGCAATAAGTTCCACTCTATATTTTTTCACTTCTGATAATTTCTTTTTATATTGGACCTGGGATACTCCCCCAAATATGGGTTCAAATCTAAAATGGGGGATGCTAAAACTGGGGGACTTTAGGAAAAATGGAGAAGCAAACGTATTTGCGCATCAGTTATGTGCTGCGGCTTATTGTTTCCAAGTCACCCTCTGACTGCAGTGGCCATGATTAGCTGTGGGTGTTCAAGCTGTGGTTTCTGATGAGACAGCCTGCCTTCCCTTGCAGGGTGACACTGTGGACCAGAGTCGGTATGTGAACCTGATAAAGAAGAACCCTCAGGATGCTCAGAAGTTCATTCTGATGCATGAGGAGGTGCAGGCAGTGATCACCACGCCCTCCTTCATGGAAGACAACAGCCACTTTTCCCAGGTGGCCATCGACCTGGTGCAGGGTGCAGACATGCTCCTCCACGTCATTTATTTGGCCATGGGTAGGAGCTCTGCCCTCCACTGAGAAGTTTTCTACTATCTTCTGGTTTTATGTTTTAAATTCCAAACACGCAATTTCAGTCTCAAGCTTTAAGTCTGCCATCTTTCTGTGCAACCCCCAAAGTCCAGGAGGCTCATACGTATGTTCATAATTCTCTGTGCATCTTATGTAAAGTTTATATTATTCTCTCTTTTTCACACTTTGTTCATACTTTTAATTGGAAGGACAGTACTTTGTACCCTCACTATTGCTTCTTAACTTTTCAGAGTGTAACTCATTTCTTGGTAAAAACAATTTTGGTTTATGTAATTTAAGAAAATACAACTCTTTGTTAGATGACACAGTGAAGTGAAATACATCCCGTAATCATCAGGATAATGGCTGATTGGTTCAAAGATAACACAGAAAATGTTTTTATCGTAGGACAATACATGGAAGCAATCTTAGAATTGTTCCCTTAGGCACCAATAACAGCATTTTATGAAATACCTAAGGGAAAATGCTCATCAAATTATGACAGTTAGACCTGTTCAATTTCCAAAGTAGCTTACAGTGTTGCGGGAATGTTCCTCTCTTCATTAATTATTCACACAGCTGAGGGTACTGGAGGAGGCCTCAGGGACCTCCCTTCAGCTCTACACACTCTGCGGCATCCTGGCCCTCTGTCCTCCCTGGGCCTGGGGTTGCCTCACCCACTGCCCATCCCCACCAACTCTTGGTCCAGCTAACCACCTATTCACCCTTCAGTTTCAGTACAATTGGCACTTTCTTCGGAAATAAAATAGTCATTATTTTATCCAAATAAGAGTATTTTTCTTTGAGGAAAACTTCTCATTTTGTCACTGTACATGTATTGGCTGGTTTGTTTTATTCATGAAGTCACCGATATTTCTTGACCCTTTACTATGTGTCGAGTTCACTTGAAGAGATTGCGCAGGACACTGGTGGAGAGACCGGCCCTGCCCTGCTGTCCAGCAGCTCACATTATAGTGGGGACAGCGGGCAACAAAGCAACCAGATAGGAACAGACGAAGAGAGGGTGACAAGAGGGTGCACAGAGAGGGATGGGGTCACCAGAGCCAGGCAGGCTCCTGCCCCCCGGGGCTGGGCAGGATCTGCCCCTGCCATGAGGGGGCGAAGCTGACCACAGGCTTGGACAAGGAGCCAGCCCCGCACCCTGGAGGGACAGAGCCCACGCTGAGAGATGCAGCTGTGGGCAGTGGCTGATAGGATGCATACATTCATGATGCATGCATCCTATCAGGGGAAAAAAGCGGGCTGAGGTTATTTGAACTTTAGTTAGAAAGAGGGGGCAAAGTGGAAATGTGCAGAGATTCTCTTGCCACTTTCATTTGCATTCACTTCCTCCAACTTTGAGGAATGTGAAAAATGCCAAGCTTCTGCACCATCCTCCCTTCACTTCTTCCTTTCTACTCTCCCCACCTCAGAAGTGGCTGATGAGGAGTAACATTGTTTTGATATTTACAAGATGCCATCAAGGTGGTTCTGAGGTTCTGGCGGAGAGGGGTATTCCTCCTTTCCTTTTCCTTTTTCTCCACATCAATTCCTGAATTATTCTAAATTATTTCCTCTGTTATTGCCCTAACAAAGCAACTGTGACTTATAGAAAAGCTTAATTTATCTCTTATCAAACTTCTCTGAAATTTCATTTCCTCCAATTGATTATCCAATTGGAGTATCTCCAATTTGATTTTCCAAAAAGACATCTCAACATTGTTTTGATACTTACAAGATACCATCAAGGTGGTTCTGAGGATATAAAATTCACTCATAAGTGATATAGGAAACTCATAAGTGATATATAAGTGAATTCACTCATAAGTGATATTACAAATGGGATGTGTAAATTTGTTGGATCCGTGCATGTTTTCTCCTTGGGTAATACTTCTGTCCACAGATGATTTATTTTCAGGTATCATGGATACTTTTAAGGTTTAATGTATTGTCTTTGAGTTGTGAGGTGCTGAGGAGCATTTTCTGAGAAGAAAAATAGGATCAAAACAGTTTTAGAAATACCATGCATGTTAATCTGAGTCTCAGTATTTTGCAAGTCAACCCTGGAAGCCCTGCTCAGTGTTTTCTTTCCTAGAAATCACTCCACTTCTCCCAGAGCATTTCTACAGCCAAAACCATGGGGTCCACAGGGACGGATAGCATCGCAACACCCATGACACCTCTGGCCTGTTTCATCTCTGTGTCTAGGCATTTAGGCAAATGGCAGCCAACACATCAATGCACACATTTAGCATGGCAAGTTGGCTGCTCCCTGGTTAAAGCTAGCAAGTAAAGAAAATAACCTGATTTATTCACATGTCTGGAAAAACACTTGTTGGTTTTTAAGCTGGAATCTATAGGGACAAAAGTATCCCACTCCATGACCAACTCAACAAGTACAGAGTGATGATTTGCCCAGGAGCTGGCCTGTGTAACTGCTGACAGTGACTGTCATCACAGCCCATAGCTGGTACCTGAGCAGCAGGTGTTGTCAGATATTGAAGACTAATGGGCTCAGTGCTTTGAATCGGGGAGAGCCTGTTTTTTACATTATCCCTTAGATGTTAAAAGAAATGGAGAATGAACAGTGGTTGGCAACTTCAAAGGAGACGAAACACTGAGTCTGGGGGGGAAATGTAGCATTATTGTTACTGTTATTATCATTACCATCTCTAAATTGAGTATGTCTATAAAAGGCTACCCTCTAAACACATCAAATATTCATTTCCTAGCATGAGTATTCTAAAAATGTCAAGGCCTATGATTAATCCTCATCCTGCTTCTTATTGGCATCTTCACCTTGGGCAGGATACATAATTCTGGGAGCCCATAGCTGTAAATAGAGCTCAAAGAGATGGGACTAAGGAAAGTAGAGGAAGAAGGCAACCAAGGCCGGGCCCTTTGGAACATCAACATTTGCAACCTTAATAAAAATGAGACGTCAGCAAAGGAAGTCTAGTAAAGCAACCAATGAGGTCGAAGGGACCTTAAGACAGCATGGTGGCATGGAGACCAGAGAGAAGCCAGTTTGAAAAGGTTCATTCGACGAGTACATTCAATGTACAAGTCAAGTAGGACGTGTGGACTGAGCACCTACTGTCTGCCGAGGATTCGGCAGCAAAAAACTGGACACAATCTCTGCTCTCATGAAGCTTATTTATAAAGGATAAAAAAATGACATAGAATAAAGTTATATAAAACATAAGATGTGAAAAAATAAAGCAGAAAAGAATAGGGGAGGCCTGGGTTTCAGTGTTAGGAACTCATGTAGGACAAAGAAAGAAACATTCATTAAATTTGGAAGCTGCGAGGAAAATACCTTGAAAAATTCATTCTTACACTAAAAAGATTTTTCAGTATTCAAATGATTTCTTCTCAATAAAATGCATAAATCCATTGTTCTAAATGTTTTCATATATGCAAATACATAAAGAGTTAGATATAAAAGAAAAGGAGAAATATAGAGTGATTATCATAAATTTCATAAAATTCCAGTAATTTTAGTTTAATAATTAAAGAAATCTGGAGTTAAATGATTTCAGTGAGTATTAGCAATGGAGTCAAATTTTTATCTGTTATAACTTTCATACCTTGCATATCATCTTATTGCCAAATTTAAATAAAATATATCTTCTGGCTTCCCTGACAATCTTAATAAACCTGAACTTAAGATTAAAATTACTTTTTATTATCATTGCCACTTACATTTTGCTAAATAATTATGTTGTTTAATTGGGGAAAATTAATTCTTGAATTATAATATGCCTTGTATCTAAATATGGTTTCTAGATGACTTGAGTAGCTTATGCCTAGTTCCCAAACCACAAAATCATGTGAAGTTACACTTTATACACTAGTCAAATCTCAGTTCATTCTAAATAGAATGCAGTCAACTTCATTATGAAGTAACGAGTCTTACTGTTTTCTTTTTGATCTTCTTTCCACCTTTTTGCTTTTCTTTATTTTAGATCCATAGCCTTCCAACCTCCCTCTCTTGAGTTTCACATGATAACTGCTGATTAAAAGTTGCCCCAGATGGTGAAGTGGGGTATTCTGTAGACAAAAGAAATATAAACTGCTTGGCTCATGTTTTCATCTAAATCCTGCCTGATACAAATTTTTTATATAACTCCTTTAGGTTTAATGGCAGTGGCTGGAGTTTAAGCACAGTAGTATTCTCCTCTCAAACCTACCAACTTCTGGCTTATGCAGAAAGGCTGGTAGGCTACTATATTATTGGCTCTGTTTGATAATTATGTCATTCATAGTCCAAAGAGATTTTTAATGATGTTCACCCAAATATGTTTCTAAAGCCCCTCGTCTTATGGCCTCTCTAAATCAAAACCTTTGCTTTTACAGAGGAACCTTTGAATGACTTTCCTAATGGAACATTATTAGGCAAGTCTTGTGCAGATGCATGGTTAGTGAAATGAATAATTTAAAAATAGACTTGAAAATTTCTAGCAGTTGTTTCATCCAGGATAACTTACTTATGAGAAGACCCACTTATCTTATTCTGATTTGAAGATGAATCTACAAGTGTTATTATAAAATAATTTTTTAGTCAATCCATTGATAATAAAGGAATCTAATTAAACTGTTCTCCATCTCCCTCCATTTCATTTGCTGTGATTAAACACAGTTTATAGTCATTGCCAATGGTTGTCAATTATTTCCCTGCACAGAAAGTGCTTGGCATGTCTTCAAAGAGATTTTATACAATTTTATTTTTATAACTGAGAGAGTCAGTGTGGTAAGAGAAACTGAATATAATTGAGTTTCCTATATTCATTATAAGGTGAGATGAGAATTTTTAAAATAAAATCTAGCAGAGAAAATGCTATCAGTGATTAGGTTTAGGTGTTAATCCTATAATGGCCATGCATTAACTCATAAAAGAAAAGAAAATTATTTTTAAAGTAACAAATTTTGGTCATGTTACAATGAAACTTTCACTATTATCTCTTTTATGTACATATAGACTCAAAGTAAACATGAGTGTTCTGCATATGTACAAATACTGAAGTTAGAACTGCAAATTTAATGATTTGTACTTGAAAGTGAAGTATTCTTAACCAAATAAATTCTGTCTGCTGGATGAATGACCGAATGTGACCTGTGCCCCTATTCCAATAAGGTGCATGTGTTGGTGTTAAAATCAGAATCAGGCCAGGTGTGATGGCTCACACCTGTAATCCTAGCACTCTGGGAGGCTGAGACGGGAGGATCACTTGAGATCAGGAGTTCAAGACCAGCTTGAGCAAGAGAGATACCTTGTCTCTACTAAAAATAGAAAAAGTTAGCTGGGTGTGGTGACACATACCTGTAGTCTCAGCTACTTGGGAGGCTGAGACAGGAGGATTGCCTGAGCCCAGGAGTTTGAGGTTGCTGTGAGCTTGTCTGATGCCACAGCACTCTAGACTGGACAACAGAGTGAGACTTTGTCTCAACAACAACAACAAGAAAATCAAAATCATCATGACCCTTAGTAACCAGGGAGAAAGAAGGCCCAGGCCTACCTGTCTTAAAGAGGAAGTGACTGAGGACATACACGGTATGCAATATTGGCCTGAGGAGATGAGAATCTTCTGGACAGGAACCTCCTCACTTGGGGAATGCTCTTGGCATCCACCGTAGTTAACAAACAGAGATGCCGCAACTCCAGATCCCTCACAAAGCCTTGACATCCATGAAGGTCAAGTGGAAACACCTACTGCAGAAGGTACATAGTGAGTGAAAACATGAGTACAGTCCCCTCAGAAATGGCTCTTCTAAATATTCAGGTGAGGAATTTCAGAAAGAAAATTCAACTCATGTGAGACCCTAGAGCAAGGTGAGAAGTCATGTGTCACCATTTCCTACAGGTTCAACTTACTGCTACAAATAAAAAATGATTTTAAATGACTATATGAGTCATCTTACTTTTCTTGCCCTTTGACTTTGTTCTTTGTAACTTGTACCTCTGACTCACCTCTAATGAAGTAACTAGAATCCATAGAAAGATTAGCAGCTCTGTAACTGCCTTTTATAGTTATAACCTCTTGTAACTTCCAAATGTCTGTTCATTTACTCAAATAGGTTTTAAATATTGTATTCTAATAATCCAACTTCACAGCATCACTTCTCCTGCTCTGTGACTCATCTCATTGTTTTTGAAACAGCAAACAAAGTCAGTGCCCATCTGATGGTTATGAAAAATCCATATCAGAGCCTTTACCTGGTCAACTGCTTAGTTTTAATTATATTCTTTTGGTCGTGAGGAAGTGAAACATACTTTGGTTGCTATTATTTTGTTAAGGATTTGGGGGTCTATATTCAAAAGAGAGATCTGTATGTAGTTTTCTTTGAATGCCCTTGTCTGGTTTTTGTGTTAGCTGTCACTTCTTTTAAAATAAACCTTCACAGAGAATATGGGTCTTGAGGGTTCCCTTAAATAATAAAATAAAGAGATTTGACAGGCCTAGGAATAAAAGAGTGATGTATAACTGTTAATATTGTAGCTTTCACATGGAACCCATTAGAGCAAATGGGCTTTCTACAAATCTTCATGCATTACTTGCTACATTTCCATTCTCCTTCCCACCAGGATGCCTATAGTAAGCTGCAGTTTGCAAAACAGCTTTATAGTGGGGTAGTGATTAACAGAAATCAAATCTAGAAATGAAACATTTCCTGGGCACATGGAAAACAATACTTACCATTTGAATATAGATCAGCATTAAACATCATATCTTTTCTTTCTCTCTTTCTTTCCTTTCTGTCTTTTGTTCTCTCCTTCTTATTTGTCCAAAAAACAGCAGCAGAATAATCCCATCATGAGATTAATAACCATACCCTTTGTATGTTGGTTTAAAATATTTTCATCCCTTTCTTGAAATACGTGATTAGGCAAAATATACTTCTCACAATTGCTATCTTATAATTTTAAAATAGAATTATCCTTACTAAAGTGCATTGCCGAGGATCTTATTAGGTAACACCGTAATCGTAATAGACATTAATAATAGATTGGAATATGTTTAGTATGGGTCAAGCTAATGTCTTTAAGAGCAGCTGTGTGATAGGAAGCACTGTTCTACAAGACCCTCTCTTACTTACCCTTTAGATGAGAAACTGTCTTCCCAGAGAAGCTGAGGGCATGAGCTTTGCTACTGAGACATTTATGAGGAATCAATGTGGTCTTTACCAACTACCTAAGGAAAGAATATCTGAAACTATAATTGTGAAGGATCTTATGCTTGAAGACCAAATAAAAGTCAATATAAAGAAAAAAGTACTTTAATTTTTTTTTCTATTTTAGCTGACCTTAGTACATGCTAAATAATTTCTATGCAGTTAGTAAGGATAGAAAGAAGCTATTTGTTCATCCACTTACAGTCCATTTTTATCAGCCTCACTGGCATTATTTTAACTAAACCCAAGTATCAAAAAACTTGATATTTAAGTGCATTCAGTACATGTTTTTGATGTCTGAACCTAAAATATATTTAACATTTGGGAAAAATTTTGAGATTTAACAAATGTTCAGATTATAGTCCCAATTTCCAGCTTTTAATCAAAATCCTGAGTCCCAGAAGAATATAATAAGCCAATTAAATATGAAACCCTTTGAGAATTAAAACTGAGTTAACACAGAAGAAAAGAAAATTTGAGTAAGAAAGTAGATCTCTTTCTTGAGCTAGAAAGTATGTGTAAACATTTCTACATTGTGAGGATAAAATGTAGCATTGGCTACAATTAGTAAATGGCACATAAAGTGATATTGGTTTGAGTCCAGTAGAAGTTGACTTTAATTGTCACAAATTAGTTCAAAGGCTTTTATTGACAACATTTTCACGTATTTTTGCCAGGAATAAAACCTCCAACAGTTCATTATTTGAATGCCTAAATATCTTTCTGGAATTTTGAGTCTAAAACCTGACCCTTATTATTGTAAATGTTCTCTAAGCTTAATTAGTGGGATTTAGAATTTCATTTTGAGACTCAATATGAACATTTAATTAATTTTTAAAATCTGACCTTGTCCTTAGTGAAAGAACACTGGTTCAAAGTGAAAAATACTTCCAACCACAGAGGGCTTCACTTGTCCTTGGTACATTGGGTCTTTAAAAGGCAATCTTCATAATGAGCTGCTGTTCTTTGAGTTAAGCTATAATTTTTCCTTCAATTAGAAATCGTATCGATTACACAGTGTTGGCATTTTTTAATGTCTCTGGTCAGTATTCATGCTCCCTGCATGGATTGGATAGGGGAGCCAGCTGTCTTGGGCTTTATGTGAGTGCTGAACTGTGGCTATTCACCTGGCAGCTTGTCTTGGGGACCCTCCAACTCTCACAGCTGGGGTCCTAGCCTGCACCCCTGGGGCCTTCCTGCCCTTGAGTGCAGAGCACGCCAGGGCTTGGGCTCAGTGCCGGCTCTTCTCTGTCCCGTCTTAGTTCTAACCTCTCACCAGGATTTAGTGACCAGGCCTTTGACACCCTCTCCTGAGACCTTGCGATCAATTCTTTGGTCCAGTGTCTGAGCTTTGTCCTGTGTTCTAGGACACTTCCCCTTCCCAGGAAGCAGAGGACTGTCTGTGTGCCTGTGGTTGGTGTCCACTCCCTCCTGCCCTACCGTCAGGCACCAACCTCTTGCCCCTTGTCCTCTATTTCCTGCTGTCTGTATTTAAAATTAAGTTAAAGCAAACACCGCATGAGTTTGGAAGCTATTGTTAGAGGCTCAGTGGTCACAGGGAAGGGGTATATTGAGAAGTAGGCAGCTTTCTGCTGTCTCCCTGGCTTCCCCTCTCTCCTTTTTATCACTTTTCCTGTTCCCTTTACCAGAAAGACACCAAAGTGACTCCCCAATCTCATGCAAAGACTCTTCTTCTCTTGTCCGACCCCCTGATCTAACCAATGTTCAAACTCTGGTGAGAGGGATCCTGTATCTGTCAAATACAACTCAAGACATCGCCCAAGAAAGCTGGCACTCTTCCAAAGAACTCTGCTGTGACTCATACCTGGTCCCTTCACATGCCTCTGCCCTTCATTTTGTTATCAAGACACTCCTATTTTAATATAATAACATCAAAACATAGCTTCCTATCTTGTTACTGTGTGTGTATCTGCAGATGTGTGTGCACGTATAGAACATGGCCCAAGTGATGTAGGTCCCAGCTACGTTAAATGTCATTTGGAAAGGTTCAAGACTTTCCTCTTATTTATTTGTATCTGTCCATTTCTATGAAAGTTATCTGTATTAAATAGTGATTACATAAATAACACTGAAAAAATGCTGTGAGTTTAAAATAACAATAAAATAAAAACATCATGTTGCTCACAAACATGGTGAGTTTAAACACTAGAACAACCTTACCGGCACCTTTGATCTACTCTGAGCACTTTTCCTATCTGTTGTCCTCTTATTTGGTAACTATTATTAGTGTTTCACTCACTTTTATCATTTTGCCACACAAATCTGTGAGTATCACTTGTCTCTGTGTGGTTTGATTGGGAGGTAATTGGAAAAATATACATTCTTCTGTGCCTTTATATTTTACACTCACATTACTCTTGAGAGATGTCCCCATGTTACTGCATGCAACTAAGGTTTCTTCATCTTTACCACTATATGATGTTTCTTTGGGGTTTTCATTTGTTTGTTTCTTCGTATCTCTGTTTTTCAAGAATATTACAGGGGTACAAAAGTTTTAGTTACATGGATTGCTTTTGTACAGTTTGAGTCAAAATTATAAGTCACCCATATAGTGTGCATTGTACCTGTTAGGTGTGACTTTACCCATCCTCTCCTCTCCCCTCCCACCTGCTTGATTTACATTGAATTTTACTACCTTATGTGCACATGAGTGTTGTTCTATAAGTTTCAATTTAGTAGCGAGTACATATGATTTGCTCTTTCATTCTTGTGATACTTCACTTAAATAGATGGTTTCTAGTTCCATCCAGATTGTTACAAAAGGTATTAGTTTGCCATTTTTTATGGCTGAGTAATATTCCATGGTGTGTGTGTGTGTGTGTGTGTGTGTGTGTGCTGCATTTTTCAAATACTAAAGAATCAAACCATATATGAGCCTCTGAGCATTTTCATTTCTATTGAAGAGGCAGGCAGAGACAGATAGGATGATTCCCTGGCTCCAACCCAAGGCACTGCCCTTTTATGTGACACTGACCCCTATATGTCCCTAAGCTACAGTCCTTAATCTTCTGTACTGGGGTCAGGCCAATCTCCCTCCCTCACGTGTTCTCATTTTCTGCTCTGCCTGGCAGACGCCTGCCCATGCTTCAAGGTCTAGTTGAAAAGTGCTGGCTTTCCTTTCTCCCTCCCCTCCCCAGAGATGGGTTATGCTTTCCTGGATGCTCTGCCTCCTGTCCACTTTTCTATAGGTACACAATATTTTTGTGTGACTCTCCCCTCCTTCTGTGTAGGCTAAGGCCAGCAGGGAGGGCAGGACATTGAAGCAGTTAGAACCCCTCAGAATGGCCAGACCTTCTCCATGCTTGGGCTAGAAGAATGAAGTCATTGTAATTCCTGATTTATAAATGTATATACATCATTTACTGTAGCTCACACATCCCGGACAGAACATAAGCAGGTGAAAAGAAATTCTTCCAGGTAATTCATTCCTTTTAATCAGAGGAAATTGATGGACACTGAGCCTAGTTCCAAGTATCCAAACTGCTTCTAGGTTTGATATTTTAGTAGCAACAGCAGTTAAATAGGAGCACGACTCAAAGTATGCTCTCAATACTCACTAAATGAATAAATTAGCTAATTAGTATGTGTGTCTTAGGGTAAACAGCCGGCAGTCTGCGTCAGGAATTAATGGAAGGACAGTGTCATCTGAGCAGCTCACCTGAAGGCCTGAGCAGCCTGTGGGCCCCTCATGGCCACAAAGCAGCTGTGTTTTTTGTGGTTGGGCAAACAGGAAGGAGGACGTCACTCTGAATCACTCTGAATCAGAGGCCATGCCAGGGCAGCTCTCCTGTCCTGAAGGGAAGCTGGGGGCCAGGAGAGTCTCTGACAATGGTAGGGTTTTATTTTTTCAGGGACAGACAGAAAAAAAAAAACAGAAGAAGGATGTCAGGTGAGCAAGCCAGCCCTGGCCAGGTGTGTACTTTGTGTCACACACACTTTACACAGTTTTGCTCTGGAGGGAAAATCCGGTTGATAAATACTAAACAATAGGATGCACTCAGCATATTCAATATGTTTACATGACATTGATATTTAACTTGCTGAACAAGGCCAACCTCATTATACATGTATGATTCATGTGGTTAATAACAAGCATGGAGAGAGGACACATTATTTACTAGTTTAAGTGCAGGATATATGAAAAACATAAGTGATAGTCATTAACTTTGAGATGTTTACAATGATGGCAGAGGAGGGTGATTATATCTGGCCATGGAAAGTCACTAAGGAATGATGCGAATTTGTGTTAAATGTAACTCTCCAGATGATGGCTAATGCATGAGGCATTCAAATAAGGATAAATTGTTATGAGACCAAAGGCCTCGATACAGCATAGCTATACAGGCTTGAGTTCTGAACATACCTGAGATCACATCCTTACTTCATCTATTATAAGCTAAGTGACATTAGCACATCTCCAGACCTTTGAGCATCCTGGTTTTAGTTTATCTGTTAGTAGGAATCACAATACCTATTCTGCAGCATTTTCAATGACAGTAAAAAGAGATGTACCTCCAGCGCCTATCACCCATGAGTTTATGTTCCAGCACTTTCCTTCCCTTTCCCCACTGGCTTTTTCTAATTTGTAAGTGTGCACTGAAGTTCTGTGTCTCACTGGCTTTGCTCATCCAGGTGTCCTCATTGCAGGCTGGGCTCTCCAGGAAGGAGTCACTGTGCTGGAACTAGCAGCACAGGAGGTTCGGAAGAAGTAACACCTGCCAAAGGATAAGGTGTGGAGAGGTGGGACTAGGCAGAGCGGGGCCTCACACCCTGACACAGACCAGTCAAAGTGGCTCTAACAGCCCAACATGGAACTTCAACCAAAATGTTTCTGTCGGAGCAACAGACAAAAATGACGAGGACCTTGACCCACCCTGAGAAGAATTGGATTCCACCTCAGGCTGACGTCAGTTAGAAAGCCCAGGCAGACCATGAAGGATTTTGTACCTGGAGGCTGTCAGCTAACCCCAGTGTTTGCAGCTGGCCAGAAAGCCAGAGTCCTGCATGATATGTCTCCACATCTACCCTCTGGAACGGTAGAAGTTGCTGAATCTTCCAAATGGTTTGTATAGGATGTTCAGCCTTCAAAAGCATCTGGCTTACCACCTGGGACTAAATTGGATAAGGAAGAAGACCAGATGAATTATCTAATCATTAATTGGGTATCATCTATAATTTTCATATTATTCTCTCATGCTTTAGATATTAGTATTTCTCAAGTATTACATTCACATTACCTCCACCTCAAGAACTTTTTAAAAGACACCAATACCCACCCTCTACTGTGACTAATTAAATCAGGTCTCTGCACATGAAGGCAGGACCCTGGCATTTATAATATTTTGCAGCCCCTAAATGAGTCTAATGTATATCCAGGCACAAGGTCGACTGCATCTACTTAAGGTTATGACCTATTATGGGTGACTTTTCATTGTATGAGAAGAAGAGCTTCTGGCATGCAGGGGACCTTTCCATGGCATCCCCCTCCTCCTCCTCACCAGCATCATAATGATGACAATGGCACAGAAAGCACTTCCTGTGATCCGGGAGCTACACACTTTACGTAAGGGCTTTAGGAAGTTAAGTAGCAGTAACCATGACTCAAAGCTCATTCATCACTGACCTCAATATTGGCACCTTTGGTGATGCGGACTAAAACCAACAGCCACTAACTGTTGGCACAGGATCATCCTAGAACTTGGACAGAGTTCTTGTTAGTGACGTTGGTTCCCCAGGGGCACTGTAGACCTCCTGAGTCCCACTCTCAAGGGCTGGACCTGGGAAGGCCACTCCAGCCTCGCCCTGGTGGCTCCCATGGCCGTAGTGTGTGGGAACCCTCTGCTGTGCTCAGAGCTCCCCTCCAGCTGCAGCTTCCTCTTCAGACCCCTGCCCCAGCCCACCTCTCCTCAGCTCTCGGCTCTCGGGCAGCTTTCAGTGGAGTGAGCAGAAAGAGAGGACAAAAGAAATTTAGGGGTGACCTGTGTGCTCTGGACACCCCAGGCTGTCAAAATAAGTGATAGAATTTTTAATGTGATTAGTCTGCTATTCCTTAGTGATAACCTGGAAAACTGAAAGATAAATTTCAACAGTGGGCTTAAAGATTGCCTTCAAGGCATGCTTTCAGAATTGTGAGATCCCCCTGTGTAATTATTCAGTAAACCTGATCAACATCCTGCTTTTTCATGAGAAAATGAAGGTGTCACAGATGAGGATGAGCCTCATCATGTAGCGCCAAGGAAAGCTGACATCATATAAGGAAAGAGATGCTTATCCTGTCCTTTGGCCCAATATGCTACCTTAAATGAAGGAAGAACAGCCTTCCACGAGCACACAGATTTGGGAGGTCAGACATGGCCCCAAGGGGAGGCCTGGGAGCCGGATCCTGGGAGACAGAGAGATGTGTGCTGTTGGAGAAGGTGTAGGATACATAAAACATGGGCCTATGCAGAAAGGCATGGGGTGCCTGGAAAGGGTAAGACATTTAAATTAGCTGGAGTTTTGGGTATAGAGATAGGAGATGATGTGAAAGGTAGGATGGTCAGATTAAATATTTCCTTCTAACACACGAACTCAAGATTTCAAGTACATGGACAGATTTGGTCCAAACGGGAGACCCTGGGTTCTGTTTTGGATACACTGAGTTTCAGTTGCATGTGATAGGTCTGATGCTTGGTTGGAAATCCTTCTCTGAAGCCAGAGAGGAAGGTTTAGGTCAGATTGTCTTGGAGCCATAGAAACGGTTGAGATCACCATGTAAGAAAGCATGAGCAAACCAGCTACCAAATAGCTTGGAACATCGTAATTCCAAGTTCGTAATTGGTATAATATAGCAACTCAGAAAAATGACAAATTAACTTTCTTATTCCATTGAGTATGCAGCTCTTTGTCTTTCACGTTAACGATGTGTAAAAGTGCTTTGCGTAGATGTTCCTCCACCATCCCCTCCCACACTAATGGGACCAGACATAGTGTAAGTTTCTCCACTGGGGGTGAGAGGGTAATTTAGACTCTGGATTGCTGCCTGGGGACTGTCAGAGTGGGGCTGCCAACGTTACCAATTGGATAGTTGCTTTGTAATTTAGAAACAATAAATCTTGAGGCCAGTAATTCCTCTTCAGAACCTTGAATTGCCTCCTAAATGATTTTCAGTCTGGTCGGAGTTACACGTAAGCCCACGGGGCCAGATGAGAATTCCGAAAGGACACTCAGAGGACCATATTGATTGCTCTTGTTTTAAATATGACTTGGTTTCCATTCACAGGACATGGAGTGGCAAATTGCTCTTAAGTTACCAACTTATGATTTAGAGTACCTAAAAAGGTTTTTTTTTTTTGTTTTTTTTTTTTTTCCAGTGAGGCCGTAGGGGCTGCTGTAAACGAGATATTTCCCCTCCTGGTTTACATATGGCAAGCACTGACAGAGCCAGGGAGCTCGCTGCTTTTACAAAAAAAGTAGGATTTATCGTCTACAAGCTAAACAGTAGCAGGAAAATAAAAATAGCAAATTCTTATGCAACATGCCCTGTGTGCCGGGCACCATCCAAGCAGACACCAGATAAGCTCACGTAGTGGTCCCCAGACCTGAGAGCTAGGCACTGGGTGGAAGGAGACACAGAGATGTTAGTAACCTGCTCTTGGCCACACGGCTGTAAGTGTTGCAGCCGGGACTCTAACCTGGACCTTTGGGCCCGAGGGTCTACACACTGAGCTATGTGTTCTTGTTGAGCACCTACTGTGTGCCAGGCTTTGCCCTGGAATCCAGTGAGATCACAGAGAACAATACAGGCTACATCCCTGTAGCCCAAAACTCTCTGGAACGTACATGATGAGGGCAGGGCATAGGGAAAGTGGTTTAAAATAATACTTTGTGGTTAAAGAACGCATGTAATTTATGATGAGGAAAGTTTAAACTGGCTAACGTATTTTATTAGGGAAAAGTAAGTCATTAGTTGAATCTGATAACTGAGTTAATTAAAATCTCCTTTTCAGGCACACACTAGCCAAGCAGACCTGTTTTCTTCTCTGAATTCCCCTTTGCTGTATAAATGTAATGCTGAGCTATTGGTGCCAAGACCAATTTAATTCATTTGCTCATTTACAAGTTAAGAGAAAAAACTTTCGTTAACATATTAGATGTCTGCTGTTTTGGGATAATGACCATCTGAATTGACGAACTTTATATAATGATCTGTTGCTATGGTGACAAGCTGCCTAGTGAGTGCAAGCAGATATTTCATCATTACCTCACTGATAATGCTTGGAATGGTAACAGATGCAAATACAAAAGCTTTTCTTTTACTCTGCAATAACTCTGAGCCAATGAGACAGACACTATGTCTCCCAGATATAGCAGTGGAGAATCAAATGGAGACACAAATAATACCTATCCAGACCCTACACAATCTGAAATAAAGTAATTTATCTTTCTGGTTTAGTAGCCTCAGTGTCCACAATGAATCTCTATGCCTTGTCAAAGATAACCATTGTCAGTGGAGCTGTTTACTTCATACACGGGTATAATTTCTACCCAGTCAGTGCACAAAAAGCATAAACGTTCTCTTAACTCTAAGGAAAGTGAGATAAGAAATAAAAAGAAGTCAATGAATTTTACGTATACTGAATGGTCTAAAACCAACACCTTCTGAATTTTTGTTTTAAGCCTAACAGAAATAAGCATTGTTCTGTCTTCTGGAAGTGCTTTTAACTTCTGTAGCTTAGAAAAATTAATTTAACTGGATTTTTTTTTCCTAAAGGCTTTAGAGTTTATTTGGATTTAAGTTAGAATACACACAAAGGATAGCGATTTTCACTTTAGGTCCTGCTTCACCTTTAATTATTTCATTATTTGAGCTATAAGAAAGTAAGCAGCAGGATGCCAATCAAATAAGTGTGAAACATCTAAAACAGCCATTTTAAATTATTTTTAATCATAACGATGATAAATGCCTGTTGGAACTAATCACATTTCTTTTTATTTCTTAATTTCATACTTTCTGACAGCAGAATTATTTTCATGTACTCCCAAGACCTTGCAGTGCCCAAAAATTCTAGAAGTCTGTGAAACAAATACTCGTTCTAATTATTCAGAGACCTTTCCTTCTGGTGCTGGAAAGTTCATTGTCAAGTGGCTATTTAGTTCTTTCTAATTTTATCCCCCAAAGAGCACCAGGGACATTAGCATAAAGGTTGTCGGCAGCAGCACCACCTGTATGAATTAATTTATAATGTCTTCCAGAAATGGATCAATCTTACAAAACGTTACATGCCTTTTATGATTATCCTTGCCATTTTAAAAGCCAGAACCAGATATATACAGAATTACATAAAGTAAATTGAAATATTTTTAAATGAAATATTTTTAAATATTTTTTAAAACAGCAGTTTTATTGTTGTTTAAGCAATATGTCTATTACTACAATTGTAAAAACAAAAATTTTTGAATCTAACAGATAATTGAACACACCAGTGCTTTAGAAGTTGCCATGATATCT